>WNWK01020713.1:0-35326 GCA_009830355.1 Cherax destructor | reverse complement strand
ATATTGGGGCAACAACAAGGGGGAGTATCAAACGGGCAAGCAAGGGAAAAGGCCCTCAGGCAGGTAACAGGGAAAAACAGAAAGAAAAGGTGGGCAGAAAAATATCAGGCATGGGGGCAGAAAAAGGGTCGGGCAGGACGGGGCAGAGGAAGGTGCGGGACGTCAGGGCAGAGGAAAAGGCAGTGGGGGCAGGAGGCTGAGCAGACAGGTGAGGGCAGAAGGCAGTAAACAGGTGAGGAAGAAGCCTGTGCAGGCAGGTGGGAAAAAGGGGGCTTGTGGGTGAGGGCAAAAAGGAGGCTGTGCAGGCAGGTGAGGAAGAGGAGGTAGGGGGGGGCGGGTCGGGGAAAGGAGGCTGTCAGGCGGGTGAGGGCAGAGGAGGCAGTGTAGGCACGTGGGGGAGAAGGAAGCTTCAGGCAGGTGGGGAACGAAGGGGGCAGTCTGGCAGGAAAGGGGCAAAAGGAGGCATCACGGGAAAGGGAAGGGGAAAGGCAGTTGGGCAGGACAGGACAGAGGGGGTGGGCAGGACGGGGCAGAAGGGTGTGGGGGCAGGACGGGGCAGGAGGTATCCGGACGGGGCAAGGGGACATCAGAAAAATCGGGGAAAAGAAAGAAAATTCGGCAGGAAAAAGAAGCATTTGATCAGGGAGGAGGAGTATGCGGGGGGGACAAACAAAATGTCAGGCAGGTGGGGGCAGAGGACAGTCGGCATAAAACAGAAAATTCAGGCAAAAAGGGAAAAGAAGGATTGGGGGGGTCAGGGCAGGGGAGCGTCGGCAGGTGGGGGCAGTGGGGCGGGCAGGCAGGTGGGGGCAGGGGGGCTGTCAGGAAGGTGAGCAGGGGGGCAGTGCGGGAGGGGGGCAGTCCCCGGCAGGACAGACAAAAGGGAGTGTCGGGCAGGACAGGGCAAGGAGTAGTGGGGGGGAAACAGGGCAGAGGAGGCACCGGGCAGGACAAAAGAGAGAGTGCAGGCAGGTCAGGGCAGAGGAAGCAGTGCAGGCAGGTGAAAGCAGAGGAGACAGTGCAGGCAGGTGAGGGCAGAGAAGGCTGTGCAGGCAGGTAAGGGCAGAGGAGGCTGTGCAGGCAGGTGAGGGCAGAGGAGGCTGTGCAGGAAGGTAAGGGCAGAGGAGGCAGTGCAGGCAGGTAAGGGCAGAGGAGGCAGTGCAGGCAGGACAGGGCAGAGGAGGCAGTGTGGGCAGGACAGGACAGAGGAGGCAGTGCAGGCAGGACAGGGCAGAGGAGGTAGTGAGGGCAGGACAGGGCAGAGGAGGTAGTGCGAGCAGGACAGGGCAGAGGAGGCAGTGCGGGCAAGTCAGGGCAGAGGAGGTAGTGCGGGCAGGACAGGGCAGAGGAGGCAGTGTATGCAGGTCAGGGAGGAGGAGGTAGTGCGGGCAGGACAGAGCAGAGGAGGTAGTGCAGGCAGGTCAGGGCAGAGGAGGCAGTGCAGGCAGGTGAGGGCAGAGGAGGCTGTGCAGGCAGGTAAGGGCAGAGGAGGTAGTTCGGGCAGGTCAGGGCAGAGGAGGCAGTGCAGGCAGGTGAGGGCAGAGTAGGCTGTGCAGGCAGGTGAGGGCAGAGGAGGCTGTGCAGGAAGGTGAGGGCAGAGGAGGCAGTGCAGGCAGAGGAGGCAGTGCCGGCAGGACAGGGCAGAGGAGGTATTGCGGGCAGGACAAGGCAGAGGAGGTATTGCGATCAGGACAGGGCAGAGGAGGCAGTGCAGGCAGGACAGGGCAGAGGAGGTATTGCAGACAGGACAGGGCAGAGGAGGCAGTGCAGGGCAGAGGAGGCAGTGCGGGCAAGACAGGGCAGAGGAGGTAGTGCGGGAAGGACAGGGCAGAGGAGGCAGTGCGGGCAGGTCAGGGCAGAGGAGGTAGTGCGGGCAGGTCAGGGCAGAGGAGGTAGTGTGGGCAGGACAGGACAGAGGAGGTAGTGCAGGCAGGTCAGGGCAGAGGAGGCAGTGCAGGCAGGTGAGGGCAGAGGAGGCAGAGTATGCAGGTAAGGGCAGACGAGGTAGTGCGGGCAGGTCAGGGCAGAGGAGGTAGTGCGGGCAGGACAGGGCAGAGGAGGTAGTGCGGGCACGTCAGGGCAGAGGAGGCAGTGAAGGGCAGAGGAGGCTGAGCAGACAGGTGAGGGCAGAGGAGGCAGTGCAGGCAGGTGAGGGCAGAGAAGCCTGTGCAGGCAGGTGAGGACAGAGGAGGCTGTGCTGGCAGGTGAGGGCAGAGGAGGCTGTGCAGGCAGGTGAGGGCAGAGGAGGTAGTGCGGGCAGGTCAGGGAAAAGGAGGCTGTGCAGGCTGGTGAGGGCAGAGGAGGCAGTGTAGGCACGTGAGGGCAGAGGAAGCTGTGCAGGCAGGTGAGGGCAGAGGAGACTGTGCAGGAAGGTGAGGGCAGAGGAGGCTGTGCAGGCAGGTGAGGGCAGAGGAGGCTGTGCAGGCAGGTAGGGCAGAGGAGGTAGTGCGGGCAGGTCAGGGCAGAGGAGGCTGTGCAGGCAGAGGAGGCAGTGCAGGCAGGTAAGGGCAGAGGAGGCTGTGCAGGCAGGACAGGGCAGACGAGGTAGTGCAGGCAGGTAAGGGCAGAGGAGGCTCTGCAGGCAGGACAGAGCAGAGGAGGCAGTGCAGGCAGGTAGGGCAGAGGAGGCAGTGCAGGCAGGTAAGGGCAGAGGAGGCTGTGCAGGCAGGACAGGGCAGAGGAGGCTGTGCAGGCAGGACAGGGCAGAGGAGGCAGTGCAGGCAGAGGAGGCAGTGCAGGCAGAGGAGGCAGTGCAGGCAGAGGAGGCAGTGCAGGCAGAGGAGGCAGTGCAGGCAGAGGAGGCAGTGCAGGCAGAGGAGGCAGTGCAGGCAGTGCAGGCAGAGGAGGCAGTGCAGGCAGAGAAGGCAGGTGAGGGCAGAGGAGGCAGTGCAGGCAGAGGAGGCAGTGCAGGCAGGTGAGGGCAGAGGATTCAGTGCAGGCAGGTGAAAGCAGAGGAGGCAGTGCAGGCAGAACAGGGCAGAGGAGGCAGTGCAGGCAGGTCAGGGCAGAGGAGGCAGTGCAGGCAGGTAAGGGCAGAGGAGGCAGCACAGGCAGGTCAGGGCAAAGGAGGCAGTGCAGACAGAGGAGACAGTGCAGGCAGAGGAGGCAGTGCAGGCAGGTGAGGGCAGAGGAGGCTGTGCAGGCAGGTGAGGGCAGAGGAGGCAGTGCAGGTAGGTGAGGGCAGAGGAGGCAGTGCAGGCAGGTGAGGGCAGAGGAGGCAGTGCAGGCAGGTGAGGGCAGAGGAGGCAGTGCAGGCAGGACAGGGTAGAGGAAGCACAGGCAGGACAGGCATAGGAGGCAGTGCAGGCAGGTCAGGGTAGAGGACGAAGCACAGGCAGGACAGGCAGAGGAGGCAGTGCAGGCAGGTAAGGGCAGAGGAGGCTGTGCAGGCAGGACAGTGTAGAGGAGGAAGCACAGGCAGGACAGGCAGAGGAGGCAGTGCAGGCAGGTCAGGGTAGAGGAGGAAGCACAGGCAGGACAAGTAGAGGAATCAGTGCAGGCAGGTAAGGGCAGAGGAGGCTGTGCAGGTAGGACAGTGTAGAGGAGGAAGCACAGGCAGGACAGGCAGAGGAGGCAGTGCAGGCAGGTAAGGGCAGAGGAGGCAGCACAGGCAGGACAGGGTAGAGGAGGAAGAGAGAGGGAAGGAGGTGCCTTCTTCAGAGATTAAGGAGATTTGTGCAATGTGGAGTAGGGTGCAAGTTTTTGCTGAGAAACACCACCCTGACCAAGCTGAAACAATCCATATCTGCAACATGTTCAGTGACAAAACCTTGGCCCACTTCAGGCAAATCTTAAACAGAGCTCTGTGAACAGTTTTTTGTGCGACAGGGGTCCAGTGACTCTCAAGCTGGTCATAGTGCCATTAAAAGACAAAGAAAGAAAGAAACCCCAGAGAGGGACTTGATACCTGAAGTCATTATGGAGGGGGATTCCCCTTCCAAACAATAACCTCTCCTCCTCCCTGTCTTCCATACGCCAACAAGAGTCTTCAATACAGGTATGTAATAATACAAATACGTACAAATATTTATTTCATTGCTAATTTACATAGGTTATGTTATTACAATCATAAATTGAAGTGCAAGGAGAGCGACTGGCATGCCGTGGCATTAGGGGCAGCTTAATCTAATGGCTTATAGACTATGAACATAATATTAGAGAAATTGAGTGAGTTTGTCTTATTAGATCTTTCAAATTACAATATGATGATATTACATTATAACAAGTGTTTAGTAGGATGGTAATATAATAGTAAAAATTGAAATTATTTTAAGGACAATAACATTGAGCATTTTTGAGAGTAATTTACAGTATGATTATTTAGTTTAGGGTGAGTAGGTGGTTTTTGAGAAGAGTCTTAAATTGATTTTCAGACAAGGTTATTTTAGTATTTACTGGTAATGAATTCCAGATTCTGGGGCCCTTTATGTGCATGGAATTTTTACATAGGTTGATATGGACTCTGGGTATATCAAAAAGTGATCTGTGTCTAGTGATTTAAATGTTCATTTATATGTACGTAATTGTCATTGTTTTGTGTATGTAAAACTATAGTTAAACTTTACAAAATGGTTTTTTTTTTTTATTATTATTTTTGGGTGTCTGGAAAGGATTAATTGTATTTACATTAATTCTTATGTGAAATATTGCTTTGAATTTAGGCTGCTTCAAATTTAGGCCGACCTTTTGGAATGGATTACAGCCGATATTCGGGGTTCCACTGTCCATGTATAATAGTAATCATTTTTTTTTATTAATACATAGGCTGTTTCCCACCAAGGCAGGGTGGCCCAACAAAGAAAAACTTTCATCGTCACTCACTCCATCACAGCTACAAAACTGCAACATTAACACCCCTCCTTCAGAGTGCCGGCACTATATACTTCCCATCTCCAGGAATCAAGTCCGGTCTGCCGGAATAATAATGTACTATAATAATAATTATAATAATGGACGGCTTCGAAAGGCTGTCACTAGATGGCGGTGAATACCACAACAATGCGGGAGCGCTTATGGCTGCCTCCACTTGTCACATAATGACATATTTTATTCATTCTAGAGTATATATCAGGTTTCTATGTTATTTATATTGTTTATTATATCATATTAGATGAATTGTGATAAATAAATAAGCTGTAGAATTGATATTAGGGAAATAATGAAGTACAGTGGTACCTCAAGTTACGAGCTTAATTTGTTCCAGGCGACTATTCAAGTGCTGATACCAAAGGAATTTTTTCCCGTAAGAAATAATGAAAATTAGATTAATCCATTTCAGACCCCCAAAAATACACTTACAAAAGCACCTACAAAAATACACTTACATAATTGTTCGAGTTGGGAGCTGCTCGTAAGTAGAGGTACCACTGTATTTTGTTGTGCCTGGAATTCCACTGGAATGGATTAATTACATTTCAGTTAATTTAAATGAGGAAAATTGACTCAACAAATGAG
Source organism: Cherax destructor (assembly GCA_009830355.1). Taxonomy (NCBI): domain Eukaryota; kingdom Metazoa; phylum Arthropoda; class Malacostraca; order Decapoda; family Parastacidae; genus Cherax; species Cherax destructor. The sequence goes on along the minus strand of WNWK01020713.1, from coordinate 29,872 downwards.
CAAATCGAGATGTGAGGACGGTCACGGAACGGATTAAATTCGTAAGTAGAGGTTCCATTGTATATTGTTCAAATAAAATTTGGTGCTCTAGATTTATTTGTCTTGCAGAAAAAAATATTAAATTTTCATGGTTTCTGCTGAAAGAGAAAGCTTTGGCTCATCTAGTTTAAAGTATTCATTGTGGGATAGTGAATTTTTTGTCTGAACGAAGTACAGTTAACGGGATTCGACTGTACTTCTCTGAGTCTGTTCCTTATCGTGATGCTGTGACAAGATGTCTCCCATAAGCAACCTATGTCCAAGCTCTATAATGTCTATTTCTTGAAATAGCTCCTTAATCTTAAACATTTAATAGCCCCATATTTCTATGTCAATAACATGTTATAGTAAAGTGTTAATCTTTAAAGTATAACAGGAATGCAATTGTGATAAATGGTTTAAAACCAACAAGTTGAAGATTGAGACACTTATGCAACATATGGGAATCTTTATTGAAGAAACATTTCGCCACACAGTGGCTTCATCAGTCCATACAAAGGAGAATTGTGAAGAACAGGAGGAGTTTGAGGTAATCAGTCCCTCAGCCTTGAGTTGATGTACATCAATTTTGAAAAGAATACAGCATACAGTGGACCCTCGGTCATCGGCCATAATCCGTTCCAGAAGCTCGGCCTAAGACCGAAATGGCCTATAACCGAAATAATATTTCCCATAAGAATTAATGTAAATACCATTAATTCGTTCCAGACAAAAATATCAACAAAAACATATTTTTTTTAATATTAAATACAGTTTAACATACACAAAACAATGAGAACTAAATAAAATGACTAAAGAAATGGATAAATGAACATTTAAATCAATATTACATACCTTTTTTGAAGGCAGGAGGAGAGTATTGTTTGGAGACAGAACAAAATATTCCTTCAATACAAAGTGGGAGTTGTCACAGTTGCTTTTTGCTGATGACACTGTGCTTTTGGGAGATTCTGAAGAGAAGTTGCAGAGGTTGGTGGATGAATTTGGTAGGGTATGTAAAAGAAGAAAATTGAAAGTGAATATAGGAAAGAGTAAGGTGATGAGGATAACAAAAAGATTAGGTGACGAAAGATTGGATATCAGATTGGAGGGAGAGAGTATGAAGGAGGTGAATGTATTCAGATATTTGGGAGTGGATATGTCAGCAGATGGGTCTATGAAGGATGAGGTGAATCATAGAATTGATGAGGGGAAAAGAGTGAGTGGTGCACTGCAGTCTGTGGAGATAAAGAACTTTGTCCATGGAAGTAAAGAGGGGAATGTATGAGAGTATAGTTATACCAACACTCTTATATGGGTGTGAAGCATGGATGATTATTATTATTATTATAATCAAAAGAAGCGCTAAACCACAAGAGCATGGGTGATGAATGTTACAACGAGGAGAAGGCTGGAGGCAGTGGAGATGTCATGTAAAGTAACGTAAAGTAAAGTAAATTTTATTTTGTTGCAATTTACATAGATATTGGTAGTTACAATCATAAACTGAAGTGCAAGGAGAGCCACTGACATGCCATGGCATTAGGGGCAGCTTAATCTAATGACTTATAGACTATGTACATTATATTAGAGAAATTTATTGAGTTTATTCTAGTTATAAATTTGTTTTCAAATTACAATATGATGATATTATACTGTTAAATTTACAATATGATGATATTAAATTGTAACAAGTGTTTAGGAGAATGGTAATATAAAATTGAGATTATCTTAAGGAAAAAACCATTGAGCATTTTTGAAGGTAATTTATAGTATGAGTATTTAGTTTTGTGTGAGTAGGAGGTAACATAATAGTAACATTTTTATTTTTTTTATTAACACATCGGCCGATTCCCACCAAGGCAGGGTGGCCAGAAAAAGAAAAACTTTCGTCATCATTCACTCCATCACTGTCTTGCCAGAGGGGTGCTTTACACTACAGTTATAAAACTGCAACATTAACACCCCTCCTTCAGAGTGCAGACACTGTACTTCCCATCTCCAGGACTCAAGTCCGGCCTGCCGGTTTCCCTGAATCCCTTCATAAATGTTACTTTGCTCACACTCCAACAGCACGTCAAGTATTAAAAACCATTTGTCTCCATTCACTCCTATCAAATACGCACACGCATGCTTGCTGGAAATCCCTCGCACACAAAACCTCTTTTACCCCCTCCCTCCAACCTTTCCTAGGCCGACCCCATGCACAGATTCCATAGGTGAGATAAGGGTAGATAAGTGAATGATATAGTGCAAGGAGAGCTGATTGTGGCACATAATAGCGTATCTTTGATAATATGCCTACTGTCTTTGAGATTTTCTTGGAAATTTGTTGTATGTGTGTTTGGAATTTAAGGCTACTGTCAAGGTGGATTCCTAGGTGTGGTGTGAATATAATGCAGAGAATTAGGAGTTTGGAAATTAGGAGGAGGTGCGGGATTACCAAAACTATCATCCAGAGTCCTGAGGAGGGGTTGTTGAGGTGGTTCGGACATGTAGAGAGAATGGAATGAGACAGAATGACTTCGAGAGTGTATAAATCTGTAGTGGAGGGAAGGCGAGGTAGGGGTTGGCCTAGGAAAGGTTGGAGGGAGGGCGTAAAAGAGGTTTTGTGTGCGAGGGGCTTGGATTTCCAGCAAGCATGCGTGAGCATATTTGATAGGAGTGAATGGAAACAAGTGGTTTTTAATACTTGATGTGCTGTTGGAGTGTGAGCAAAGTAACATTTATGAAGGGATTCAGGGAAACCGGCAGGCCAGACTTGAGTCCTGGAGATGGGAAGTACAGTGTCTGCACTCTGAAGGAGGGGTGTTAATGTTGCAGTTTTGTAACTGTGGTGTAAACCACCCCTCTGGCAAGACAGTGATGGCATGAATGATGATGAAAGTTTTTCTTTTTTGGGCCACTCTGCCTTGGTGGGAATCGGCCGATGTGTTAATAAATAAAAAAATGATGCTAATATCAACTCTATACGGCTTATTTATCTATCACAATTCATCTATGACATAATAAACAATATAAATAACACAGAAACCTCATAAACACTAGAATGAATAAAATGTCATTACGTGTGTGTCTAGTGGTGGCGGCGGCACGAGTTTGTTTGGAGATAGGACAAGATAGTCCTTCAATATGACACTAATATCAACACTATGGCTTATTTATCTATCACAATTCATCTAATATGACATAATAAACAATATTAATAACATAGAAACATGACATATACTCTAGAATGAATAAAACATGTCATTATGACTGTCACAAGTGGTGTTGTGTTGTTTGTTGTTGGGTGTATAAGGGCCACTGAAAGATAAGCCTTACATAGTGGTGGTGAAGGCGGCAGCAGAGGTGGCGGTGTTGTCAGTTGCCCTATATACCTCAAACAACAATAGAGGAGTTAAGTTTCGTGTCATCATTTTTCTATCACTTAATTGCTTAACTTACTTGCTACACTGTTAATGCTACACTTTATCGCTAGTTGGCGCTATAGCCTTTATCGACTCCTGCTGCTTTAGTATCATACATAACGTAGAATCACTGAAGAAGGCACATTCTCCCCTCTCAACCCTATACCAAAGGGCTGGCACTCTGAACTTTCTTTGGCCCCATGGTGGCTTATTTCAGTCACAATCATTAAACAAACACCAAAATGAAGGGATGAATGGATGAACACGCAGAGTATTCCATACTCAACAAGAGAGAGATGCAGACTGAGTGTGATACGCGTGAGGAAGTGGCATCGCCAGCTGGTTGACGCATCCCATATGGCTGATCACCGAAATAACGGCCGATCACCGGAAGCCGAAAAACTTGCCTATCACCGAGTTGGCCGATATCAGGAACGGCCGATGACCGGGAGTCCACTGTATGTGCGAAGAAGTGGCTTATATTCTGTAGACAGGTACATAAGCCACTTCTTCGCACATATGCTGTATTCTTCTCAAGATTGATGGACATCGACTCAAGGCTGAGGGACTGATTAACTCAAACTCCTCCTGTTCTTCACAATTCATTTCTTCAATAAAGATTCCCATATGTTGCATGTCTCAATCTTCAGGAATGCTATTAAAATATTTAATGTGTTAAATTCATGACAACACAGTATTCCTAGTGTTGAATATAATATTTATATATAATCATAATAAGTTCCACTTGTTGAAATCATGACGAGTATGAATCAAAGGGGAGATACAGCAACCAATGTAACTCTTATCCTCTAATTATTATTACAATCAAAACTAAGTGCTAAACCCACAAAGGTCAAACAGCTCTTATGCTCCAAAGAAATTCCACAGTACCTTCAAATATAAAACACACATGTATCGAAATATGGATCAAGCTCTTTATTAAAATGGGCCGTTAATATCTATGTACAATATTGAACTAATATTTCTTTCATGGAGATATTATCTTTGAGTGACGTTAAAGCCATAAATGGAATTACACTTAAAATGATATACACATGTTAAATGTCATATCATGTTTTAAATATTCTTTACCTTGAAACTTAATTTAAAGAATAATGCAAAAAATATATTACACATTAATAACAAAATGTTTTAATGTTGGAGTGTTGAACTGTGAGCAAAATAACATTAATGAAGTGATTGAGATGAAACTGGTTAGCCAGACTAGAGATGGAGGTGGAAAGTACAGTACCTGCACTCTGAACGATCATTTGAACTGTTATGTCAGCACAACTCCGACCTTACCTTGGTGGGAGATGCCCAATGTCTTAAAAAAAAGTTTTACATAGAATTTACCTGAAACAAAAGCTCTAGAATGACACTAAAATTAACGCACACATATTAGTACTGTATAATACCTTACAGTCTTTATATTAAACTTAATACTATACGTATTAGTACAATACTATAATGTTCTTTTTTTTTTATTAACACATCGGCCATTTCCCACCAAGGCAGGGTGGCCTGACAAAGAAAAACTTTCATCATCATTCTCTCCATCACTGTCTTGCCAGAGGCGTACTTACACTTCAGCTACAAAACTGCAACATTAACACCTCTCCTTCAGAGTGCCGGCACTGTACTTCCCATCTCCAGGAATCAAGTCCAGCCTGTCGGTTTCCCTGAAACCCTTCATAAATGTTACCTTGCCTACACTCCAACAGCATGTCAAGTCCTAAAAACCATTTGTCTCCATTCGCTCCTATCTAACACGCTCATGCACGCTTCCTGGAAATCCAAGCCCCTCGCACACAAAACCTCCTTTACCCCTCCCTCCAACCTTTCCTAGGCCGACCCCTACCCCGCCTTCCCTCCACTAAAGATTTATACACTCTCGAAGTCATTCTATTTTGTTCTATCCTCTCTATATGTCCAAACCACCTCAACAACCCCTCCTCAGCTCTCTGGATAATAGTTTTGGTAATCCCACACCTCCTCCTAATCTCCAAACTATGGATTCTCTGCATTATATTCACACCACACATTGCCCTCAGACATGTTCTATATAGTCTATATTGCAAACGTAACTCAGGAAAATTTTGTGAGGACAACAAAACAACCTCACAAATTTGAGTATATTTTGTAGCAGAAAATATTATCATCATTCACTGGAAAAAACTATGACACAATGGACACAGATTCAGCCATTCCAGTACTGTATATAACAACACTAAGGAAAGATATTCTTTCTGCAATAATATTTGTACGAACTGCAAATTCAGATTTGTTAAAATGATGTACCTTAATATACATCTGGAAGTGACAACTATGTACAGTGGACCCTCGGTTTTCGTTCACCTCCAAACTCGAACAATTATGTAAGTGTATTTTTGTAAGAGCTTTTTGTAAGTGTATTTTTGGGGGTCTGAAACGACTAATCTAATTTACATTTGTCCTTATGGGAACAAATTCGTTCAGTAACAGCACTCGAACAGCATTCTGGAAAGAATTTTCATCGAAAACCGAGGGTCCACTGTATATCTTTCAGATTGTTTTCAAGCAACTCACTGGCTAATATATTGTAATGTATACTGACATAATTTCCCTCTAATATGAATTCTGATGTGGATAAATAAATTAGATTTATGCAAGACTTCTAGAAATGGAAAACTTACATGAATTTTAACTAGAATGAATTCTCATGTGTTGTACTAAATTAGATTTATCTGAAAACTCTTAGACATTCTCGACACTGATATGGTCTCTCTTCTGTATGAATTCCTATTTTATTTCATATATGAGGGTTTTGAATACAGTTGTTTAGACATACTACAATACTAACAGGGGTCAATCTTCAGTGCAAATTTTTGGTTTATTAAAAAAAGCTTATGAGAAAATTCCTCTAGAAATATTGAAAACTGAAGTAATGTCTCTTCTCTTACAAGTTTTAATATGGTTTACAGTACACCGTCGGATAACACGTTAGTTATGTTCCCGAAAAACAGCAGGATATAAAAAAACCTGTGTAAACTGAACTGAAGAACACATGATAAATAGGGTTATGTTCCTTATACCTCCCAAAAAAACAAAAACCATTTTTTATATGTTTCAAGACTATAAAAAAAAAAAAATGATGATAATGTAATTGAAGGTCAATGTGGTGGTGATGCATTAAAATTAATGTAACCACATCACTGCTAGCATACAGAGGTACTTTGTTTTGATACTCTCTGACCGCGGGTTCGAATCCCACCCGTGGTATGGTTTGTACTTTGTTTGATTGTCCTACTTGTTGCAACTGTATGGGAGATATAAAGGAGGGGTTAGAGAGGGTGGGGTGTACATGAAAGGAGTTAGAGTGTGGGGCCGGGGGACCCCTTTTGTAGGAGGTGAAGACCAAATGGTGGAGGGGTGGGGGCAGGTGCTGGAGGCTGGTGGTGGGAGGTGGAGGATGCTGGGTGGTGGTGGGATGTGGGAGTGGAATCTGGAAGCAACCAGGTGGGGTCATGGTGGCAGTGGGGGAAAACTGTATGGGCAGATTGTATGGGAGTACAGTGGACCCCCGGTTAACGACCATAATTCGTTCCAGAATGCTGTTCAAGTGCCGTTACCGAACGAATTTATTAACATAAGGAATAATGTAAATTAGATTAGTCCTTTTGGACCCCCAAACATACACTTACAAAAGCACTTACAAAAATACACTTACATAATTGTTAGTGCTTGGAGCAGGCTGGTAACCGAGGGTTCACTGTACATTGTTGGTTGGGATGGTGTAAGTGAAAGCATGGGGGAGACGTGTGGATGGAAGTTACTGGATGGAATGGTGTGGGTGAAGGCATGTGACCATGGGGGAATTATAGGGGTGGGGGTTGTAGGCAGTATAGATGAGGTTGATGGGTGTGCAGCAAGGATATGTGGCCATGGAGGTGGTGGGGGAGATTGAATGAGCAGTTGTTGTGGGAGGTGTGTGGCTGAGGTATGGTACTGGACTTGTATGAATGTAGCATAATGCATGGTATTATACATGTATGAATGTTATATGTGTATGAACGTAGCATGAGGTATGGTATACATGTATGAATGTTACACGTGTATGAAAGTAGCACGAGGTATGGTATTATATGTGTATGAACATAGCATGAGGTATGGTATTATACATGTATGAATGTTACACGTGTATGAATGTAGCACGAGGTATGGTATTATATGTGTATGAACATAGCATGAGGTATGGTATTATATGTGTATGAACATAGCATGAGGTATGGTATTATACATGTATGTAGTGCTGAGCCTCACTGTGCAGCTTCACTGCCAGACGCTCCAACCTTCACCCATCATGACAAATACCAACACCTATATTTTACACCCCTCTGCCCATACGTTCTACCCCCTCACTTACCTTCACCCATCCCAACACACCTTCACCCATCCCATCACATACATGTCCTCAACCTTCTGTCGATATGTTGGAGAGCGGGATAGCTGTGAACCGACACCATCACCCAACCATTACCCATTTCCCACAGTTGCCCTTTGCCCATACTTTCCCCCCTCCACACCAATTTTCTGGAATGTCACCCCCACCCCCACGCTTGTACCCGCTCTCTTCCAAACACTCACTCTCACCCACGTATCCTCACCCATCTCCACACCAGTACCCATATGCTCCAGTGCCACATGGGACGTAAAATGAAGAAAACGTAAGACATCAGCAACAGCATGTACCTGTGGGACATTCTCACCCTCATTCACTCAGCACCATGTCCTCACCCACTAGCTCGCCCACTCTCACCCACTAGCTTGCACGTTCATACCCACTAGCTCAACCACTCACACCCACTGGCTCTTAAGACAACGGACTTGCCCTGAGGCTCACTGTGAGGTGGAGGGGAAAGATTGCAGCAGCGCTTGCCACATGTCCCCTGCAGATACAACACCATATAAACCAATTTTTATGGCATGTACACCAAAAATATCCCAAAATTTTTCAAAACTTGTTAACAGAAAACATGTTAACAGATCTTGTGTTATCCGACAATCTATTATACTAAATAATTTTGAATACTTTGGTAAGTGAACACTTGTGTGTTTCTAACATTAGTTCTCGTGTGTTGTATTCAATAAGCCATTTGAGATAAATTATTATGTCATCCTTGACGATTCTATGATTTATCGGAAGTATGAAATCTCATGTGATGTACAAAACTAGATTTTGTGGAAAAGTCTTTAAGGCACATTGAACAATGATATGGTTTCTCTTCAGTGTGAATTCTCATGTGATCACTTAAATGAGCGTTTTGATAAAAGTCTTTTAGACACACTGGACACTGATATGGTTTCTCCATACAGCATAGTGACAAGATAATTCTGAAAACTTTACAATGAACACATATGGTTTTCTCAGTGTGAATTCTCATGTGTTTTATTAAGCCATATTTTTGAGAAAAGGCTTTTAGACACTCTGAACATTTGTACGGTTTTCTCTAGTGTGAATTTCATGTGTTTTATTAGAATATTGAGAAAAGCCTTTTGACACTCTGAACATTTAAGGTTTTCTCCAGTATGACTTTCATATGCTTACTTAAATTTAGGTATTGGAAAAGACTTTAGCACTCAGAACAATGATAAGGTTTTCCCAGTAGACTTTTAATGTGTTTTATTAAATCAGGTTTGAGAGAGAAATCTTTCAGACACTCAGAACAATGATAGGGTTTCTCCCCAGTGTGAACTCTAATGTGACTTGTTAAATCAGATTTTTGAGAAAAGTCTTTCAAACATTCTGTACACTGATATGGTTTCTTTCCAGTGTGACTGCTCATGTGATTAATTAAGTGAGCTTTTTGATAAAAGTCTTTTAGACACACTGAACACTGATATGGTTTCTCTCCAGTGTGAATTTTCATATGTTTAACTAAATAAGAACTTTGGGAAAATGCTTTTAGACACATTGAACATTGATATGGTTTATCTCCAGTGTGAATTTTCATGTGAATTGTTAAGTTGTCTTTTCGGGAAAAGTTTTTTGAGCATATTGAACACTGATGTGGTTTCTCTACAGTATGAATTCTCATGTGGGATTCTAAGAGAGATTTTTGGGAAAATTCCTTCTGACACACTGAACAATGAAGAACATTTTTGCCTTTATATCTCATCAGAGAGACAGGCAGAGATTTTTGTGAAGAGTGTTTTAGAGACCGTGAATATTGAAATAGATTTTCTTCTGGGTCAACTATAATTTGTGTTTCTTGAACACATTCTTTTAATAGTATTTTAGACATAGTGAACACTGATTTTAAAATCTTCCATAGTAATTATATTGCACTTAACCAGGCAAGATTTTGGCAAATATTTTACACTGACATTCAATATTTATCTAACATAATACTATAAACCCCATGGGGAAGTGAAAAAGAATTCTTCCTCCATAAGCCATGACTGTCGTAAGAGGTGACTAAAAAGCTGGAAGGGTCTAGTAACCCTTCTCCTGTATAAATTACTAAATGAAAAAAGAAAAACTTTCTTTTTTCTTTTTAGGTCACTGCCTCGGTGGGAGGGCCGGTACATAAAAAAAAATAATATAAGGGAAGGTGGTACACCAGTAAGAGTCAAATACACTGCCTGGGATTAGGAGGGAGTGACTTGAGTTATGAAAGGCTTTCTACAGTTCCTCATGTGAAGACCTGTTCAGCACAGCTAAGCACCGACCTTGAAGGTGTATCTATAATACCTTACATGAATTTAAATATTTGTTGATAAAGCTTTTGCAACAGTTTTGAAACAATGTTGATATAAATTTTATTTTTCTTAAACTCACAAGTATGTTACTTAAGTCCATCTGTAATAATCTTCAGGTCCCAAAACACTGAAATATTTCTTCTCTACTACGGTGTTGGTGATTCTTACACAGTTAAGTTATTGCTACAATGATCTTGCATTATATCACATGACTTATGACATGGACAAAGAAGGCTTTTGCTTTAACATGTGTCAGACACATTATGGTATGATGACTGAGCAATATTATGGCAAGATAATGAGACTGATTTATTATATCTGGGAGCAATAAGGTATTTGACAGTGTGATAGATCAGAGGGATAAAATAAGTGAAATGAGACAGACAGGAAATTTTACTTTATAAAAATGCAGTAAATGTGTTTCTTTGCAAGACCAACCTACCCTGGTGGAGATGGCAGGTGTTAATACAATAGTACTGTTACTTACACTATTACTGTACAATAGTCTCCAGGTGTTAATAAAATAGTGCAGTTACTTACACTGCTACTGTACAATAGTCTCCAGATGTTAAAAAAATAGTACAGTTACTTACACTGCTACTGTACAATGGTCTCCAGGTGTTAATACAATAGTACTGTTACTTACACTGATACTGTACAATGGTCTCCAGGTGTTAATACAATAGTACTGATACTTACACTGCTACTGTACAATGGTCTCCAGGTGTTAATACAATAGTACAGTTACTTACACTGCTACTGTACAATAGTCTCCAGGTGTTAATACAATAGTACTGTTACTTACACTGATACTGTACAATGGTCTCCAGGTGTTAATACAATAGTACAGTTACTTACACTGCTACTGTACAATGGTCTCCAGGTGTTAATACAATAGTACTGTTACTTACACTGATACTGTACAATGGTCTCCAGGTGTTAATACAATAGTACTGATACTTACACTGCTACTGTAAAATGGTCTACATAATATTCCCATGATAAAATCACTTACACATTTATCTTTACAGGACAATGGCAAAAAAAGTCCCTACCCAAGAATACCAATTATACATTCAACATTTGCACTACTCGTGCACATGACATATTTAGTCTCTACTAAAGTGAGAGATTAACCAAAGCACAGTTTATGTTAATGCTACTAAACATGTAATATGTAATAATTTTTATGATTTTTTTATCACAATCAGAGGCATTAATGGTGTACATAAAATCTGAATGATGAGAATGAGTGTCAACACAAGATTTTAGGAAGCTGGTGTACTAGGTATACTCCAGGTATACTATAAGTGTAACATTTCTAACACTGAGTACACAGTGTTGTCACTGTATATATAACTGTTTATGCCACTTGTGTAAAGGTTACAATGTGTAATTACAATTTTGGTTTGCTAAGTACAAAGAAAGCCACTATCATGCCGGGGCATTTTGTATGAGCTTTACGACACCGAGTACAGATACTGCAGTTGTAAGTACAACAGTGCCAGGGTGACTTGTAGTGCTGGTACTACAACTGTAAATACAAGAGTGCCAGGGTGACCTGTAGTGCTGATACTACAACTATAAGTACAACAGTGCCAGGGTGACTTGTAGTGCTGGTACTACAACTGTAAATACGAGAGTGCCAGGGTGACTTGTAGTGCTGATACTACAACTGTAAATACAAGAGTGCCAGGGTGACTTGTAGTGCTGGTACTACAACTGTAAGTACGACAGTGACAGGGTGACTTGTAGTGCTGATACTACAACTATAAGTATGATAGTGTCAGGGTGACTTGTAGTGCTGATACTACAACTAAATACAACAGTGCCATGGTGACTTGTAGTGCTGGCACTACAAGTGTAAACCTCTGGTGCCAGGATGACCTATAATAATGCCACTACAAGTGCTAGCCTCTAGTGCCAAGATGACCTTCAGTATTGGCACTACACTTGTAAAGCCTCTTGTGCCAAGATGACCTGCAGTACTGACAAGTGGAATATCCTCTGGAGTCAGGATGATCAGCAGCAGAAGCACAACATAAGTAGTGCCAGCCTCTGGTGCCAGGATGACCTTCAGTATTAGCTCAACATTAGTGCCAGCATCTGGTGCCAGGATGACCTACAAAAGAGAAAAATTTTACCATACAAAATACTTCTATCTTTTATATTTTAGTAAATTATTTTAATTATAATTTAAGCGATAAACCCAAAAGGGTAATACATTACTGAAGGGAGGAATGAGCAGAAGCAGGAACGTGTGACGAGTACTAAGGGCAGGAATGTGCCAGGGTAGGGGTTAGTGGAGGTAAGAGAGTGCAGGAGTGAAATTTAAATGAAAGTTGGTGTAATAGTTTCTATTAAAAAGTCAACAAGTCTTTGTGAGTGAATAGGAGAGTGGAGACGGAAGTGAATCCTGCTTGCTCGCTGATAGAAACAACACTATTAACCCCTTAACCCTTTGACTGTCGCAACCCCTAATCCTGAGAGCTCCCCTGTTGTCGCAAAATTAAAAAAAAAAAATTCTTATGAAATGATAGAGAATCTTTTTCTGATGGTAATGACACCAAAAGTATGAAATTTGATGGAAAACTTACGGAATTATGCTCTCGTGAAGTTAGTGATCTCGGCGATATATATGCATCAGCAATTTGGCCGACTTTGAGCCCTATTTTCGGTAAATTCCATTGTTTCAGTCGACCAAACTCATAGATATTTCTTTAGAACTCCATTTGTTCTATCGATTGAGTACAAGAAACCACCAATTTACCGATTTCAACTACCCAATAAAGTGATCAGAAATTGGCAATTTGGCCAATTTCATGCAAAATAAAAAAGTTGTCAATTTCAAAATAGGGTCCAGAATAAACAATGCAGACATTCCTGGCACTAAAATAAGATGTTATCTGTTCATTAGTCATGTCTTTAGGCCCCTCTTATATTACTCTTGCTTTCTATTTTTATTTTTTATTCACACAAAAAAATAGAAGATTTACCGTTATGCAGACTATTGCATTATTGTAAAAATGGTATAAATAATATCAGTGCACTTGTGAAAGAATATTAGACTCACCAGTTGATGTGTATTGGACACGTGCCGTGATTTGTTTACTCTTGAACATTGGCAAAAATCGAACATTTCCCCTACTTTGAGCTCAATTTCAAGGTCGTTTTCATCATGAAACTAATCAAAATCATCTCTATTTCATTAGTATGTTTTCCATTCTATCAAATGAAACCACGAAAAAGATAATACAACCATAAATACTATACGAAAATACACCTCAAAGTCGGCGTTTTCATTCAAAAACACGGTCAGAGTTTTTTTTTTCTCATTATGCACTGCGTGCTGCAGGATTTTTTTTATACAGCGCACACTGACCACACAGACCCATTCTCTCATATATGGGCCTACCAGCTTTCTCCCGCTTGATTTGAAGCCGCTAGAATTTACGCGCCTTAATATGTCTGAAACAGTGGCTCGTAACACGTATATATACGACCGAAACAGTCAAAGGGTTAATTGTCCAAACGTAGATCTATGTTCTCTAGCACAGCGCCCCGAATACAGTGGACCCCCAAGTAACGAAAAAACTTCTTTCCAGAAGCCTGCTCAAGTGCCATTACCGAACGAATTTACTCCCTTAAGGAATAATGTCACGTAGGTTAGTCTTATTTCAGGCCCCCAAAAATACACTTCCAGAAGCACTTACAATATTATACTTAACATAATTGTACGATTTCCGGGGTGTTCGTTACTTGGGGGACCACTGCATTTTGATTTTTTTTTTAAATTAAAGAGGACAATTTTTTGTGTGTTATAACACAAAAAATTTTTAGGCTCGGTACTTACCGAGATATAAAGCCGCAAAGTTGGAGCTGGATGCTCACCTGATGGCAACATCAAGTCCTGCCGCTTGCAGAAATATTTGCTCATATACCTTTTTTTCTCATTTTATGTTCTGATAATTACAATTTGTAGTAGTTCTTGTGATTTCATAGCCAATACTTGTTCTGACACTAATATTAGGTACTGAAATAGTACTCAAATAGCCACAAACACACCAACAGGTGAACATTTTCACCTGCCTTGGTCACATACTATTGTCTAGAAAAATATGCAAAGTATTTAGTAAGTAAGTAAGTTTATTCAGGTATACACAAATACAGTTACATAGATTATCATACATAGCAGCATATGTGTAGAAAACCTAGGATAACCCAAAAAAGTCAGACAGAGTGACTTATTTCCATTGGGGTCCATTTAATACCTTAATATTATACACTGTAGTAGACACTAGTTATTATACTATAATGGATATACAGTGGTCCCTCGGTTTTCGCCGAAAATTCATTCCAGAATGCTTCTCAAGTGCCATTACCGAACAAATTTACTTCCTTAAGAAATAATGTCACGTAGGTTAGTCTATTTCAGACCCCCAAAAATACACTTGCAACAGCACTTACGAAAATACACTTACATAAATGTTTGAGTTTGGAGATGCACGAAAACCAAGGGACCACTGTATACTAGGAATAAGGTAAAAAGAGTTATTTACATTTACATGTATGATAGCTAAAAAAAATAAAAATCATTCTCCTCCCTTTCTGTCGCTACATTAATTAGGTACCTTTTGGCTCTCTTCTTGAACTGGCTGACAGTGCTGTCTGTGTCTGTCTATCTAGCCCTGTCTCTGTTTATCTCTGTCTCTGCTTATCTGTCTTCCTGTCTCTCTGTCTGTCTCAGAGGGGCTCTCCAAGGCTGAGGGACTGATTACCTCATATTTTATATATAGTTCTTCTGTCTTCCAATTATGTCCTTGAATTTGTATTTATAAAGCCATTGGATGGCAAAACATCTACAATAAATATACCCAGATGTTGCATGTGTCTAATTTTTCATCAGAGATAGAGATAGACAGAGATAAATAGATAGACAGAGACAGACGGCCTGCCGAACATGTATTACACATGTTCCTGAATTGTTTCTCTTTACTTAGGGCATAGGTTATAGGACATTCTGGCAGGATGACACTACAAGTGGTATGAAAATTGAAAGGATGTTGCACAAATGTTGTACATGGGTTATAATTGAGGTTTTTTATATTTACTTGACCACTTGTTTACCTGGAGAGAGTTCCGGGGGTCAACACCCCCGTGGCTTGGTCAGTGACCAGGCCTCATGGTGGATCAGGGCCTGATCAACCAGGCTGTTACTGCTGGCCGCAAGCAGTCCAACGTACGAACCACAGCCAGGCTGGTCAGGTACCGACTTTAGGTGCCTGTCCAGTGCCTGCTTGAAGACAGCCACGGGTCTATTAGTAATCCCCCTTATGTATGCTGGGAGGCAGTTGAACAGTCTTGGGCCCCTGACACTTATTGTGTTGTCTCTAGTGGCACCCCTGCTTTTCACTGGGGGGATGTTGCATTGTCTGCCGAGTCTTTTGCTTTCGTAGGGAGTGATTTTCGTGTGCAAGTTTGGTACTAATCCCTCTAGGATTTTCCAAGTGAATATAATAATGTATCTCTCCCGCCTGCATTCTAGGGAGTACAGGTTTAGGAACTTCAAGCGTTCCCAGTAATTGAGGTGGTTTATTGCAGTTATGTGTGCCGTGAAGGTTCTCTGCACATTTTCTAGGTCAGCAATTTCACCTGCCTTGAAAGGTGCAGATAGTGTGCAGCAATATTCCAGCCTAGATAGAACAAGCGACCTGAAGAGTGTCATCATGGGCTTGGCATCCCTGGTTTTGAAGGTTCTCATTATCCATCCTGTCATTTTTCTAGCACATGTGATTGCTACGGTGTTATGGTCCTTGAAGGTGAGATCCTCTGACATGATTACTCCCAGGTCTTTGACATTAGTTTTTTGCTCTATTGTGTGGTTGGAATTTGTTTTATACTCCAATGAAATTTTAATTTCCTCACATTTTCCATATCAGAGTAATTGAAATTTCTCATCATTGAACTTCATACAGTGGACCCTCGGAAATCGAACAGCTCAGTAATCGAACAAATCAGAAATAGAACAACAAATTCAATTTCAGTAATCGAACACATTCCGCTAATCGAACAAGTGCGTACCAGACCTGTCTGCCCAGGCATCGTGAGTCAGTCTAGCTTTGTTTACCCTCCAGTGAACATTACCCTGCTTGCTCTTCCAAACATTTCACAATTAATTAATTGTGTTTGGAGCTTGTTCATTGTTGAGGCAGTGTTAGAGGCAGTGGTGGCGAGAGGCAGTGGTGGTGAGAGGCAGTGGTGATGAGAGGCAGTGGTGATGAGAGGCAGTGGTGATGAGAGGCAGTGGTGATGAGAGGCAGTGGTGGTGAGAGGCAGTGGTGGTGGTGAGAGGCAGTGGTGGTGAGAGGCAGTGGTGGTGGTGAGAGGCAGTATTGATGAGAGGCAGTGGTGGTGAGAGGCAGTGGTGGCGAGAGGCAGTGGTGATGAGAGGCAGTGGTGATGAGAGGCAGTGGTGATGAGAGGCAGTGGTGATGAGAGGCAGTGGTGGTGGTGAGAGGCAGTGGTGGTGAGAGGCAGTGGTGGTGAGAGGCAGTGGTGATGAGAGGCAGTGGTGATGAGAGGCAGTAGTGGTGGGAGGCAGTGGTGGTGAGAGGCAGTGGTGGTGAGAGGCAGCAGTGGTGAGAGGCAGTGGTGGTGAGAGGCAGCAGTGGTGAGAGGCAGTGGTGGTGAGAGGCAGTGGTGGTGAGAGGCAGTGGTGATGAGAGGCAGTGGTGATGAGAGGCAGTGGTGGTAAGAGGCAGTCTTAATGTAGAGTGAGAGGTGAGTAAACAAGATTAAATGAATAAACAAGATAGAATGAGAGTGTAGAAGGTTCGGGAGTTTTGTAAACAAACCAGTTGTTGTTGTTGTTGTTGCTGTTACCAGCCTGGACAGGAATGAATTCTGTTCACTCCTTGAAGCCGACTGGAAAGAAGTGATCTAATGCACTTAGCATTACAAACTCTGTTTTCTCTTATACTAACACGTCTGAAGGACGAAAGAATGGGAAGATGTTTTCATACCTGGACCAAGTATGCCCGCCACCACCGTCCTCCCCCGCCACCACATTCGTAATGATATACATATTTTATTCATTCTAGAGTGTATATCAGGTTTTTATGTTATTTATATTGTTTATTATATCATATTAGATGAATTGTGAAAGATAAATAAGCTGTCGAGTTAATAATAGCGTCATAGTGAAGTACTATTTTGTCATGCCTCCTGACAGCAGGAACGGATTAATTGTATTTCCATTATTTCTTATGGGAAATATTGATTCGATTTTCGAACATTTCGAGTTAAGAACAAGCTCCTGGAACGGATTATGTTCGATTTCCAAGGGTCCACTGTATAGTTTTCTGCAGCCCATTTAAAGATTTGGTTGATGTTCGCCTGGAGTCTTGCAGTGTCTTCAATGGTGGACACTGTCATGCAGATTAGGGTGACATCTGCAAAGGAAGACACGGCACTCTGGCTTATATCCCTGTCTATGTCTGATATGAGGATGAGGAACAAGATGGGAGTGAGTACTGTGCCTTGTTGAACAGAGCTTTTCATCGTAGCCGCCTCAGACTTTACTCTGTTGACTACTACTCTTTGTGTTCTATTTGTTAGGAATTTGTAGATCCATTTATAGATGCATTTCTCTGAAGAAGGAAATCAGTCATGGGGACTGGAAAAGATGAATGGGGTGATTGCTCCCTGGAAAGTGAAAGCCCAACATTGGCCATCTTACCAGAAACGTAAGTGCCACTATCGCCGCAAGGTATGGCAACACCACATATCCAAACAAAAACAGTGGTGCACAGCTTTTAAAGTGGCGCTATTAAGTGGTGATATCCATACTAATCCAGGACCTCAATCTATGGTACAGGTGTAAAACAGACAGATAAATCATGGTGATAATGACGGTCTAGTAGCTAGGAATGATAACCTTAACTCTATATGTAATGCACAGATAGAACCACTCTTAATATCTCAGACACCATCAGACATTTATATACACTGTACTAAGGTATGAAAGAAGAACAGTACACTTACCGTATGTAAAATGTGTAAGGGGTGGGTGCATTTTGGATGTGTGTTTGTAACAAATGCACTTTGGCACAGTTACCCTTTAGCAATGATGACATTGATTTACCTATTTTTAATGCTAATGACCCCTTGCCATTTATTGATGATTATGATTGTTTTAGGAAAACAGGCCTTCACTTTATTCATGTCAATGCAATATCACTTCTTCCAAAACTGGCAGAGATTAGGATTCTAGCTAACAGAACTAGAGCGGCAGTTATATCCATCTCGGAATCCTGGTTGGATGATACGGTAACTGACGACGAGGTCAAAATAGAAGGTTACAATATAAAATGCTTAGATAGGAATAGAAAAGGTGGTGGGGTATGTGCCTACATAAGGAACGACTTAGCCTACCTGGAGTTTACCTGGAGAAAATTCCAGGGGTCAACGCCCCTACGGCCCGGTCTGTGACCAGGCCTCATGTTGGATCAGAGCCTGATCAACCAGGCTGTTACTGCGGGCCGCACGCAGTCCAACGTACGAACCACAGATGGGCTGGTCAGGTACCGACTTTAGGTGCCTGTCCAGTGCCTGCTTGAAAACAGCCAGGGGTTTGTTGGTAATCCCCCTGATGTATGCTGGGAGGCAGTTGAACAATCTTGGGCCCCTGACACTTATTGTGTTGTCCCTCAACGTGCTAGTGGCACCCCTGCTTTTCATTGGGGGGGATGTTACATCGCCTGCCGAGTCTTTTGCTTTCATAGGGAGTGATTCTCGTGTGCAAGTTTGGTACTAATCCCTCAAGAATTTTCCATGTGTATATAATAATGTATCTCTCCCGCCTGCGTTCTAGAGAGTACAGGTTTAGGAACTTCAAGCGTTCTAAGTAATTGAGGTGGTTTATCGCAGTTATGCGTGCCGTGAAGGTTCTCGGCACATTTTCAAGGTCAGCAATTTCACCCGCCTTGAAAGGTGCAGTTAGTGTGCAGCAATATTCCAGCCTAGATAGAACAAGCGATCTGTAAAGTGTCAACATGGGCTTGGCATCTCTGGTTTTGAAGGTTCTCATTATCTATCCTGTCATTTTTCTAGCAGATGTGATTGCTACGGTGTTATGGTCCTTGAAGGTGAGATCCTCTGACATGATCACTCCCAGGTCTTTGACATTAGTTTTTCGCTCTATTGTGTGGTTTGAATTAGTTTTGTACTCCGATGAGATTTTAATTTCCTCACGTTTTCCGTATCTGAGTAATTTAAATTTCTCATCGTTGAACTTCATATTGTTTCTGCAGCCCATTTAAAGATTTGGTTTATGTCTGCGTGGAGTCTTGCAGTGTCTTCAACGGTGGACACTGTCATACAGATTCGGGTGTCATCTGCAAAGGAAGACACGGCACTGTGGCTTATATCCCTGTCTATGTCCGATATGAGGATGAGGAACAGGATGGGAGTTAGTACTGTGCCTTGTGGAACAGAGCTTTTCACAGTAGCTGCCTCAGACTTTACTCTGTTGACTACTACTCTTTGTGTTCTACTTGTTAGGAAATTATAGATCCATCTACCAACTTTTCCTGTTATTCCTTTATCACGCATTTTGTGTGCTATTACACCATGGTCACACTTGTCAAAGGCTTTTGCAAAGTCTGTGTAGATAACATCTGCATTCTGTTTGTCTTCTAGAGCATCCAGGACCTTGTCGTAGTGGTCCAGTAGTTAAACAGATAGGAGTAACCTGCTCTAAACCCATGCTGCCCTGGGTTGTGTAATTGATGAGAATCTAGATGAGTGGCAATCTTGCTTCTTAGAACCCTTTCAAAGATTTTTATGATATGGGACGTTAGCACTATTGATCTGTTGTTCTTTGCTATTGCTTTACTGCCCCCTTTGTGGAGTGGGGCTATGTCTGTTATTTTTAGTAACTGTGGGACGACCCTAGTGTCCATGCTCCCTCTCCATAGGATGTTAAAAGCACGTGATAGGGGCTTCTTACAGTTCTTGATGAACACCGAGTTCCATGAGTCTGGGCCTGAGGCGGAGTGCATGGCCATGTCATTTATCGCCTTTTCGAAGTCATTTGGCATCAGGATAATGTCAGATAGGTTTGCGTCTACCAAATTCTGTGGCACTCTCATAAAAAATTCATTTAGGTCTTCGACTCTCAGTCTGATTAGCGGCTCGCTAAAAACTGAGTCATACTGGGACTTTAGTAGCTAACTTATTTCCTTGCTGTCATCTGTGTAGGACCCATCCCGTTTAAGTAGGGGCCCAATACTGGATGTTGTTCTCGACTTTGATTTGGCATAAGAAAAGAAATACTTTGGGTTTCTTTCAATTTCATTTTTGGCTTTTAGTTCTTCCCGCATTTCTTGATTCCTGTACAATTCCTTTAGTTTTAATTCGATGTTTGCCATTTCTCTGACCAGTGTCTCCCTACGTATTACAGATATATTGTCCTCTTGTAGCCACTCTGTTATTCTTTGCCTTTGCCTGTATAGGGAGCGCATTTCTCTTTCTAGTTTACATCTTCTCCTCCTTTTCCTTAAGGGAATTTGCCTTGAGGCAAACCTCAAGTGCCACAGAGTTAATTTGTTCTAGACATAGGTTAGGATCTGTGTGACCACATCCATCTCACAGCCACTAAACTCAGGGTCAACATCACTTTCCCATTAAAAGGAGAGTGTTAATACGACATGACATCAGTGAATCCCTGGTGTCTGACACACAGTTTGCTCCAGCTGGCGCACAATTGAACTGGTGTCCCCACAATGTACTAAGTGATCCCAAATTTTAGGTGTCACTATGGGCTCTCCTCTATCCCCTGTTCTTGTTAACCTTTATATGGAATACAGTGGCACCTCGGTTTTCGTCGATAATTCATTCCAGAATGCTGTTCGAGCGCCATTACCGAACGAATTTGTTCCCATAAGGACAAATGTAAATTAGATTAGTCCGTTTCAGACCCCCAAAAATACACTTACAAAAGCACTTACAATAATACATTTACATAATTATTCGTGTTGGGAGCTGTACGAAAACCGAAGTACGACTGTACTTTGAAACAGAGGACACTCCTTCAATTACCTAAAATCTTATCTTAGTGATAGATACCAGTATGTACTTTATACGCAAATAGTGTGACTTCCACTACTCAGCCTGGAGTTGTTGGAGTGCAACACGGAAGTGTCCTAGGTCCTCTACTCTTTCTTATCTACATCAATGACCTCCCAAATGCATCTCAACTCCTTAAACAAGTTCTTTTCTCCAACCCAAACCTGGTTATACTTAGTGACACTGTAAACAGCAAGCTACTAGAAATATCAAACTGGATGATGACCAACAAACTCACTTTCAATATAGACAAAAGCTACTTCATGCTTTTTGGAAACAGAGTACAGTGGTACCCCAGTTTACGTAATTAATTCATTCCAGAATGCTGTTCAAGTGCCATTACTAAACGAATTTGTTCCCATAAGGAATAATGTAAATTAGATTAGTCCTTTTAGACCCCCAAAAATACACTTACAAAAGCACTTACAAAAATACACTTATATAATTGTTCGAGTTTGGAGCAGTACGTAAACCGGGGTTCTACTGTACTAAATATCCAGCTAAACATATTGATAAATGGTTCACCCATTACAAGACACTGAGGGCAAATTTCTAGGTCTCCACCTGGACTGTAATCTTAAATTTCAGACCCACATCCAGCATATAACTAAGAAAGTTTCCAAAACAGTAGGTATCCTTTCCAAGATACATACGATACTATGTACCCCAAATGGCGCTCCTTACTTTATATCACTCTCTAAAATACCCTTACCTCACCTATGGTATTTGTCCTTAGGGATCTACCACGGCCAATCATCCTTAACCTTTAATAACCCAACAAAAAGCTGCGGTGAGGATGATCAAAAACTCCAGTGCCAGACAACACACCCCACCACTCTTCAAAAGCTTGAACTTATTTAATTAATATACAAAATATACACACCAATTATTGTGCCTACTATATATACAGAAAATTAACCCTTTGAGGGTCCAGACCCCCAATCTGAAAATTCCCCACGGGATCCAAGAATTTAATAAAAAAAAAATTATTATTTTTTTTTTTTTTTTTTTTATGAAATGGTCGAGAATCTTTTCCTAGAGATAATAAAACAAAAAGTACGAAATTTTATCATGAATTGACGAAATTATGCTCCCACGAATTTTGCTGTGTCTGTGATATTTCTGCATCGTAAATTTTGCCCATTTTCAGTCATATTAGGCCAAAATCTTAGCTATTTCACTAGTATGTGTTCCATTTTATCTACTGAGCACAAGAAATTGCCTAATCAACTATTTCAACTATGTACCTAATAGAGTGATTGGAAATTGGTAATTTGGCCAATTTCACACAAATTTCAAAATACTGTACTCCAATTTCAAAATAGTGTCCAGAATAAACAATGCAGGCATTCCTGGCAGTATTTATTAGTTACATTTCCAGGCTTTACAGATGAATTCCATTTTTATTTTTTATTCACAAAGAATTTTTATTCACAGCAAAAAATTGAAGATTTACTGTTAAGCGATATTGTAATAATTGTATAAATAATATCAGCGTAGTCGGGAATACACAATAGACCCACCAGCTGACATATATTGGATGCGTAATGTGATTTGTTTACTCTTGAACATCAGCAAAAAACGAACACTTCTGCTACTTTGAGCACAATTTCAAAATATTTTCACTACTAAAACCAACCAAAATCATCTCCATTTCCATAATATATCTTCCATTCTATCAAATGAGATTAAGGAACTGCAAATACAACTGTAAAACCATACAAAAATACACCACAAAGTCGCTGTTTTAATCCAAAAACACGGTTGCAGTTTTTTTCTCATTATGCATTGCGTACTGCAGGATTTGTTTCATATGGTGCACACTTACCACACAGATGCATTCTCTCATATCTAGGCCAAAATTTACCGCTCTCGGCTCATCTGAGTGAGCTGAGCTCATGATGTAGTACTACGGCATGGACCCTGGCCTCAGAGACGTAAAACTATGGGACGGACCCTCAAAGGGTTAAACTCCAATATAAACCCTGCGCTCAAACTTCTAGACAGCTACAGCAGAACATGCAGGCATAACACTAGGCACAAAACACTTTTTGACATCCCTCGTTACCCGTCTCACACTATGCAAAAATGCAATGCACATAAAGGGCCCGAAGATCTGGAACTCTTTGCCTGAAACAGCAAGAGGTCCCCTGCCCACAAATCAATTTAGGACAATACTCAAAAATCATCTCATCTCTCAATAATAACCATATACACGCTATGCTAATCTCTAAAAAACTTTGAAGCAACTCTTCCCAAATATTTTGTTATCCCTTATCTATTAAACCATTATTACAAACCTAAAAATGTATGTTTATATCATAAATTGTACTACCTCATATTAACCCTTTGACTGTCTGAGGCCCCTTTCTGAAACTGTCATTCTGTGTCGGGAAATATTAAAAAAAACAAAATTATTTTTTCTTATCAAAATGTTAAGATTATTTTTCTGATTATTTTTATCCTAAAAAATTTTTTTTTGTAATCAGTACTTACCAAGATATGGAGGCGTAAAGTTGGCAGAAAATGAGCCGCCTATGACAACATCGGCGAATGCCGCTCAAATTCGTAGATTTCTTGTTTTTTTCACTACGTATTTTATTTTTTTACGTAACTTATGTGGCCTGTGAGACCAAAGTAAGGAGTGAATGTACATATATACACTCGTTGTTTGCAACACAATAACCGCACAAACATTATTATCATTATATTGTTTACAAAACTTGTTTACACAAACCAATAATAAAAAAAAAATATTTATTACTATTGTTCTATAATATACAGTGGACCCTCGGTTAGCGGCCGTAATCCGTTCCAGGAGCTAGGCCTTTAACCGAAATGGCCTTTAACCGAAATAATATTCCCCATAAGAATTAATGTAAATACAATTAATCCGTTCCAGACAAAAATATTCACAAAAATTTTTTTTTTAACAATTAAATCAGTATTACATACCTTTATTGAAGACTAATGCTGGCTTCTGGAAGATAGGGAGGAGCAAATTGGGAGAAGTTAGTTTTTGGAAGGGAAATCCCCCTCCAAAAGGACTTCAGGTAACAAGTCCCTCTCTGGGGTTACTTCCCTTCTTTGTCTTTTAATGCCACTAGGACCAGCTTCAGAGTCATTCCACCAACTATACTCCCTGCATGCCTGCTACACTACCTGCATGCCTGCTACACTCCCTGCATGAATGCTACACTCCCTGCATGCCTGCTACACTCCCTGCATGCCTGCTACACTCCCTGCATGCCTGCTACACTCCCTGCATGCCTGCTACACTCACTGCATGCCTGCTATACTTCCTGCATGAATGCTACACTCCCTGCATGAATGCTACACTCCCTGCATGAATGCTACACTCCCTGCATGAATGCTACACTACCTACATGAATGCTACACTCTCTGCATGAATGCTACACTACCTGCATGCCTGCTACACTACCTGCGTGCCTGCTACACTACCTGCATGAATGCTACACTCCCTGCATGCCTGCTATACTCCCTGCATGCCTGCTACACTCCCTGCATGCCTGCTATACTCCCTGCATGAATGCTACACTCCCTGCATGAATGCTACACTCCCTGCATGAATGCTACACTACCTGCATGCCTGCTACACTCCCTGCATGCCTGCTACACTCCCTGCATGCCTGTTACACTCCCTGCATGCCTGCTACACTCCTTGCCTCTATGCCTGCCTGCCTTGAATTCTATCGTGTTCCTCACTTTCTTTACGAAAGGAACTTTACTAGGAACTTTCTTGGGAGCCATGGTTACTTATTTTGCAGTTGCACTGACAAAAAACAATGGAAAACAAGCGAAATGTTTGGATGAATGAGCAGAAGCTTCCTTACGCACCGAGAGACACAGCCAAACTGAAGCGCAAACGGCCCCAGCCGGCAGACGGACGCGTCCCATACGGCCGCTAACCGAAATAATGGCCGCTAACCAGGAGCCTTAAAACCGGCTGCTAACCGAGTTGGCCGCTAACAGGAATGGCCGCTAACCGAGGGTTCACTGTATATACAAATGTACAGTCACTGGACATGTTCATAGAAGTTCTGCAGCTTGTGGAACTCTTTGAAACATGGTTCTATGTACAGTGGTGTTTTATATTCCTCACACATAAAACAAGTGTCTCTGCATTTTTGTGGGCTTTTTTTGTATATGCACAGACAAAACATCTCTTCTGAGCAGTTTTCTTTAAAGTACTAGCAGGCAGTTGTGTTAGGTAGTTATCCTAGGTTGATGGTCGTCTGGGTCATCATTCCTTCCTTCCTTCCTTCCTACATTCCTTCTTACCTTCCTTCCTACATTCATTCCTTCCTTCCTTCCTACCTACCTACCTACCTACCTACCTACCTACCTTCCTTCCTTCCTACCTACCTTCGTAACTTCCTACCTTCCTTACTACCTTTCATCTCATCCTTCCTTTCTTTCTTCTGGTTTCTATATAGTATACACACATAGTCACTGGACACATGCCTAGAACTGCTATAAGCTTCTGGAAGCTGGTTGTTGTGTCTGGGTCATCATTCCATCCTTCCTTCCTGCCTTCCTACATTCCTTCTTACCTTCCTTCCTGCATTCCTTCCTTCCTTTCATCTCGTCCCTCCTTCTGGTTTCTATATATATGCATATATAATCACTGGACACTTCATAGAATTGCTATTAGCTTCTGGAAACTGGTTGTTGTTTCTGGGTCATCATTCCTTCCTTCCTATATTCCTTCCTTCTGCCTTCCTGCCTTCCTTCCTGCCTTCCTTCCTACCTTCCTCCTGCCTTCCTTCCTACCTTCCTACTGCCTTCCTTCCTGTCTTCCTTCCTGCCTTCCTTCCTGCCTTCCTTCCTGCCTTCCTTCCTACCTACCTTCCTTCTTTCCTACCTACCTTCCTTCCTACATGCCTTCCTTCCTACATTCCTACCTACCTACCTTCCTTCCCTTCATCTTGCCCTTCCTTCCTTTCATCTTGCCCTTCCTTCCTTTCTTCCTTCTGGTTTCTATATATACACATATATAGTCACTGGACACTTCATAGAACTGATATTTTAGCTTCTGGAAGCTGGTTGTCGTGAGTGTGTGGACTTAAAAATATGCTGAGTCAGGGTGCGGCTGCTGTCAAAATGACATATACCATCACTCACCACCCTCTGCCTGTCAACACCCATGGGGTCCCATGCTCTTCTTCCCCACAGTCCTTCCTACCTACTTACTAATTTTCTTTCATTCTTTTTTCTTTCTTCCTTCTAGTATCCTGGGCATTGCTTTCGGTCACAAACTCCTCAAAACCATGAAATTCATCTTCACTCACACTTCCATCTGTGTTAGAGCTATCACTTGGGAAGAGAAGAGTCCCAGATTCGCCCGGAGTCAGATATTTCTTACCGCTAGGCATGCTGAACAAGGACTACTGAAATGGCGTTCCCACAATGCTCCACTGGCTCCCCGATTTTTTTTATACTGCGCACACTGACCATACAGACCCATTCTCTCACATGTGGGCCTTCCAGCTTTCTCCCACTTGAATTTATGCATATTAATACGTCCGAAACATTGGCTCGTAAGACGTATATATATATACAACTGAAACAGTCAAAGGGTTAATAATAAAGTAAAATATTGACTATTTGAAATTTGCCACTGTTTACCTGTCTAGACTTAAGTACAGTAGTCCCTCAACTAATGAAATTAATCCGTTCCAGGAGCTTTTTCTCAACACGAAACTTTCGTAATTCGAAACCTTATTTCCCATAAGAAACAATGTAAATACAATTAATCTGTTTCTACCCAAAAAATTTCACCAAAAATTCATTTTTTTAAAGAATAAATACTATAGTTTTACATACAGAAAACAATGAGAAATAAATATAAAGCACTAATCATAATGGACAAATGAACAGTTAAATAAGTTTTACCTTTATTGAAGACTTTTGTTGGTGTATTGGAGTTTGTTTGGAGGCAGGACAAAATAGTCCTTCAATATGACAATAATATCAACTCTACAGCTTATTTATCTAGCACAATTCATCTAATATGACATAATAAACAATATTAATAACATAGAAACATGATATAAACTCTAGAATGAATATAACATGTCAGTACGAATCTAAGAACTGGTGGAGTGTCTTGTGTTGTTGTTGGTTATAGGGCCACTGACCATAAGCCGTGGTGGTAGTCGGTTTCAGCAGAAAGCCACCACCACTATCACACAAACAATGTGCATAATTTATAACTAAGAAACATTTACACTTTAATTTATAAATAAGAAATATTTACACTTTAATTTATAAATAAGAAATATTCACACTTATATAAATAAGAAATACTTACACTTACACTTGGAGGAGATGGTGGCACAGTACAGTGGACCCCTGAGTTTCGAAAGGTTCTTACGTCGTAAACTTCGTGTTTCGTAAGCTTTTTACGACTTCGAGAATCGTAAAACCGCTCGTGTTTCGTAACGTATTAGACCTGTCCGCCTGCTCCGCGCCTGCGCGGGACGCAGGACGCCGCCAGTGAAGCGTTGTTTACCATTGAGAGAACATTACCTAGCGCGCTCTTTCAAACATTCACACTACATTTGGTGTTTTTTTTGGTGATTTAGTGATTGTCACTGTGAAATAAGTCACCATGGGTCCAAAGAAGCTTCCTAGTGGCACCCCTGTGGTAGCATTCATGGAGGGAGTGTAGCATTCATGCAGGGAGTGTAGCATTCATGCAGGGAGTGTAGCATTCATGCAGGGAGTGTAGCATTCATGCAGGGAGTGTAGCAGGCATGCAGGGAGTGTAGCATTCATGCAGGGAGTTTAGCATTCATGCAGGGAGTTTAGCATTCATGCAGGGAGTTTAGCATTCATGCAGGGAGTTTAGCATTGATGCAGGGAGTTTAGCATTGATGCAGGGAGTTTAGCATTGATGCAGGGAGTTTAGCAGGCATGCAGGGAGTGTAGCAGGCATGCAGGGAGTGTAGCATTCATGCAGGGAGTGTAGCAGGCATGCAAGGAGTGTAGCAGGCATGCAGGGAGTGTAGCAGGCATGCAGGGAGTGTAGCAGGCATGCAGGGAGTGTAGCATTCATGCAGGGAGTGTAGCAGGCATGCAAGGAGTGTAGCAGGCATGCAGGGAGTGTAGCAGGCATGCAGGGAGTGTAGCATTCATGCAGGGAGTGTAGCAGGCATGCAGGTAGTGTAGCAGGCATGCAGGGAGTGTAGCAGGCATGCAGGGAGTGGGGATTTCCCTTCGTAGAGGCTGAAGAATTCCTCCCCCAACAAGTGTTTAATTGTGATGAAACAGGCCTGTTTTGGAAGAAAATGCCCAAGAGGACCTTCATTACTCATTACTCTATCTTCCAGATGCCTGCAACTCTTCAATAAAGGTAAGTAAATGTATATATATATATTGTTTTTAATTATTTTATATGTGAATATTTTTTTGTGGAACGGATTAATTGTATTTACATTATTTCTTATGGGAAATAATGGTTCGAATTTCGTAAACTTCGTGTTAAGTACTAGCTCCTGGAACGGATTAATTACGATACTCGGGGGTCCACTGTACTGTGTTCTTGTCAGTGTCCCTATAATCTCAAACATTGTACAAGTTATGTTTTGTGTCGTCATTTTCTATCGATTAATCGCTTAACTTACTTAAGTAAGTTTATTCAGGTATACACAAATCCAGCTATACATACATTACCATACATAGCAGCATATGTGTAGAATACCTAGGATAACCCAAAAAAGTCAAGACAGAGTGAATTATTTCCATTGCTACACTTTATCACTGGCTGGTGCTATAGCCTTCATCGACTTGTGAAGCTTCTTTGGACCCATGGAGACTTATTTCACAGTGACAATCATTAAACCACAAATAAACACAACAAATTTATTGTGAATGTTTGAAAGAGCACGCTGGGTAATGTTCTCTCAATGGCAAACAACGTTTCACTGGCATCCTGCGCAGGCGCAGGGCAGGCGCGGGGCAGGCAGACAGGTCTGATACGCTTCTCTACACGAGTTAATTTTCGCTACACGAAAGCGAAAAAAGCTTACGTTACACGATTTTTTCGTTATATGGGCCTTTCGTTAGTCGGGGGTCCACTGTAGTCTTCAAGTACAGCCTCTCCTCACTTAACGACGGAGTTCCATTCCTAAGACCAAGTCGGTAAACAAATTCGTCGCTAAGTGAGGAGCATACTAGTATAATGGTAGTGGGTTTGTGTCAACTACAGTGGACCCCTGTTACAAAATGACACGATATCTATTAACAATAGATATCTCCAGTGAACACTAGAAAGGAAAGCCCTTCTAGCATCCAGCCTGTTACTGGGCTTTTGCAACAAAGTCAGTATCCTGGTTCAGTTATCCGACATATTATATAGATGAAGGGGATTCCAACTGATAGGGTACTAACCAAAGTAAATGATTTAAAAGATTTATTAACAAAGTGAAAATCTAGGGTAACGTAGTAAAAGTAAATCAAATATGAAGATACTAATTAAGATATCAATTAGAAGGTTAATTAGGAGGGTGAGCTCCTACACTGTTCTCATATACAATAAGTCTGTGCTGAGG
>WNWK01020712.1:0-35329 GCA_009830355.1 Cherax destructor | reverse complement strand
TCATCTGGAACAGCAACAGACCACAGCTGAGGTTATTGCTTCACAGGAGGAGGAAGAGAGAGTGAAGGAGGTGCCTTCTTCAGAGATTAAGGAAATGTTTTCTATGTGGAGTAGGTTGCAGACATTTGTTGAAAGACACCACCCTGAGCAAGCTGAAATGAGCCTTCTGTGCAACCACTCCAGTGACAGAACCATGTTGCACTTCAGAAATGTATTAAAGAGTCACCAGAAACAGAGGACTCTGGACAGTTACTTCACCAGACAGGGGTCTAGTGACTCTCAAGCTGGTCCTAGTGGGATTAAAAGACCAAGAAGGGAAGTAACCCCAGAGAGGGACTTGTTACCTGAAGTCCTTTTGGAGGGGGATTCCCCTTCCAACGACTAACACCCTGCCCCTGTCATCATCCCTATCTTCCAGATGCCTGCAACTCTTCAATAAAGGTAAGTAAATGTATATATATATATACAGTGGAACGCCGGTTAACGAAAAAAATTCATTGCAGAAGCCTGCTCAAGTGCCATTACCGAACAAATTTACTTCCTTAAGAAAAAATGTCATTTAGGTTAGTCTATTTCAGACCCCCAAAAATACACTTCCACATGCACTTACAATATTATACTTACATAATTGCACGATTTCCTGGGTGTTCGTTAACCGGGGTTCCACTGTATATTGTTTTAAATTATTTAGTATGTGAATATTTTTTTGTGGAACGGATTAATTGTATTTACATTATTTCTTATGGGAAATAAGGGTTCGAATTTCGTAAACTTTGTGTTAAGTAATAACTCCTGGAACGGATTAATTACGATACTCGGGGGTCCACTGTATTCTCTGATCCATTGCAGTGCCTTTCCTGTTACGTGTGCCTGATCCTCTAGCTTTTGCATTAACCTCTTGTGAGGAACTGTGTCAACGCCTTCTTGCAGTCCAAGAAAATGCAGTCTATCCACCCCTCTCTCTCATGTCTTACTTCTGTTACCTTGTCATAAAACTCCAGTAGGTTTGTGACAGGATTTTCCTTCCCTGAAACTGTGCTGGTTGTCATTTATAAGCTTGTGTCTTTCTAGGTGCTCCACCACTCTCCTCCTGATGATCTTCTCCATGACTTTGCATACTATACACGTCAGTGACACAGGTCTGTAGTTTAATGCCTCATGTCTGTCTCCTTTCTTAAAAATTGGGACTACATTTGCCATCTTCCACACCTCAGGTAGTTGCCCAGTTTCAATGGATGTGTTGAAGATTTTGTTAGTGGCACACTCAACATCTCTGCTCCCTCTCTAAGGACCCACGGAGAAATGTTGTCAGGTCCCACCGCTTTTGAGGTATCGAGTTCACATAGCAGCTTCTTCACCTCCTGCTCGGATGTGTGTATTTCATCCAGCACTTGTTGGTATACCTCCCTATTCTGAATTCCTGGAGTCCTTCCTGTCTCCTCCGTAAATACTTCTTTAAATCTCATGTTGAGCTTCTCGCATACCTCTTGGTCGTTTCTTGTGAACTCCCCACCTTCCTTCCTCAGCCTGATTACCTGGTCATTGACTGTTGTTTTCCTCCTGATGTGGCTATACAACAGCTTTGGGTCAGACTTGACTTTTGATGCTATGTCATTTTCGTATTGTCGCTGAGCCTCCCTTCTTACCTGTGCATATTCGTTTCTGGCTCTTCAGCTAATCTCTTTATTTTCCTGGGTCCTTTGTCTTCTGTACTTTTTCCATTCTCTAGTGCACTTAGTTTTGCCTCCCTACACCTTTGGTGTGTGTGTGTGTGTGTGTGTGTGTGTGTGTGTGTGTGTGTGTGTGTGTGTGTGTGTGTGTGTGTGTGTGTGTGTGTGTGTGTGTGTGTGTGTCCGTCCGATTGAATTCTCATCAACTTCAAATCATCTGCAAACAGGGACACTTCGGAGTCTGGCCCGGTGGTCTGGTGGCTAGAGCTCTCGCTTCACACACGGAGGGCCCGGGTTCGATTCCCGGCGGGTGGAAACATTTTGATGTGTTTCCTTACACCTGTTGTCATGTTCACCTAGCAGCAAATAGGTACCTGGGTTGTTAGTCGACTGGTGTGGGTCGCATCCTGGGGGACAAGATTAAGGACCCCAATGGAAATAAGACAGACAGTCCTCGATGACGCACTGACTTTCTTGGGTTATCCTGGGTGGCTAACCTTCCGGGGTTAAAAATCCGAAGAAATCTTATCTTTTTTTATCCGTCATGTCGTTCACAAATACCAGAAACAGCACCGGTCCTAGGACTGATCCCTGTGGCACCCCGCTCGTTACAGGTGCCCACTCTGACACCTCGCCATGTACCATGACTCGCTGTTGTCTTCCGGACAGGTATTCCCTGATCCATTGCAGAGCCTTCCCTGTTATTCCTGCCTGGTCCTCCAGCTTTTGCACTAATCTCTTGTGTGGAACTGTGTCAAACGCCTTCTTGCAGTCCAAGAAAATGCAATCTACCCACCCCTCTCTCTCTCTTGTCTTACTGCCGTCACCCTGTCATAGAACTCCAGTAGGTTTGTAACGCAGGATTTCCCGTCCCTGAAACCGTGTTGGCCGTCGTTGATAAGCTCATTCCTTTCTAGGTGCTCCACCACTCTTCTCCTGATAATCTTCTCCATGACCTTGCATACTATACATGTCAGTGACACTGGTCTGTAGTTTAATGCTACGTTTCTGTCTCCTTTTTTAAAAATTGGAACTACATTTGCTGTCTTCCATACCTCTGGTAGTTGCCCTGTTTCGATAGACGTGTTGAAGATTGTTGTTAGGGGTACACATAGCTCCTCTGCTCCCTCTCTCAGGACCCATGGAGAAATGTTGTGTGTGTGTGTGTATTTTCTTACATTATTGCACCAGTCCCCCAATTCCCCCCCCCCAAAAAAAAAATCCACAAAGCATTAAAATGTCGTCGTATATTTTTACCTTGTTTGTTGGCAGTCGCTGGTTGTCAGTCAAAACAATTAAGACAGGAGTCAGGTGAGGCACCAGGGCTTTCTGTCAGGCATGTTAAGCATCACCACCACCAACTGCAACAACAGTAGCAGCAGCTACTGTGTGTGTGTGTGTACTCACCTAGTTGTGGTTGCAGGGGTCGATTCATAGCTCCTGGCCCCGCCTCTTCACTGGCCGCTACTGGGTCACGCTCCCTGCTCCATGAGCTTTATCATACCTCTCTATAAAGCTATGTATGGAACCTGCCTCCACTACATCGCTTCCCAAGCTATTCCACTTTCCGACCACTCTATGACTGAAGAAATACTTCCTAACATCCCTGTGATTCATTTGAGTCTTCAACTTCCAACTGTGTCCCCTTGTTGCTGTGTCCCATCTCTGGAACATTCTGTCTCTGTCCACCTTGTCAATTCCTCTCAGTATCTTATATGTCATTATCATGTCTTCCTTATCTCTCCTGTCCTCCAGTGTCGTTAGGTCGATTTCCCTTAACCTCTCCTCGTAGGACATACCCCTTAGCTCCGGGATTAGTCTTGTTGCAAACCTTTGCACTTTCTCTAGCTTCTTTACGTGCTTGGCTAGATGTGGGTTCCAAACTGGTGCTGAATACTCCAGTATGGGCCTAACGTACACAGTGTACAGGGTCCTGAACGATTCTTTATTAAGTTGTCAGAATGCTGTTCATAGGTTAGCTAGGCGCCCATATGCTGCAGCAGTTATTTGGTTGATGTGCGCCTCAGGAGATGTGCCTGGTGTTATACTCACCCCCCCAAGATCTTTTTCCTTGATTGAGGTTTGTAGTCTCTGGCCCCCTAGACTGTACTCTGTCTGCGGTCTTCTTTGCCCTTCCCCAATCTTCATGACTTTGCACTTGGTGGGGTTGAACTCCAGGAGCCATTTGCTCCTGTGTGTGTGTGTGTGTGTGTGTGTGTGCGCACGCACGTGCGTGTGATGAAAAAAAGAATATACCAACATGATAGTAAACAGTTTTCTCTATAAATAAGGATAGAAGAATGGAAGAGCATGTAAGAGATGGTAGTAAGAGCTAACACCACATGAAATTTAACAAAATTTATAGATCATACGCTGAAGATCAAACACGATGAGCACAGATCTGTTCCCGTAGATATAAGTATGAGGTAATTTCTTACCTCCAACACTAAACAAAACATGATAGCAGCTACAGCAGCAAGGTGTGTGAAAGCTGGCTCTAGAAGTACACCCGGAGTAAACACCAAAATTATCACAATGTGGTACACTTTACGTAACACTGTGGTAGCTAAGATCTTCGTTCTGAAAAAAGTAAATGCAAAATCTCAGGAAATATTCAGTGTAAGATTAACCCATTAACTGTCCAAACGTATATAGTATACGTTTTTACCGCTAGCGCTCCGACCTTGATTTTCCCCATAAGAAAGCATGTAAAAAAAACGTATATATACGTTCGGAGCGCTACGGTAGAAACGTATATACAGTGGTCCCTCGGTTTTCGTGCAACTCCAAACTCGAACATTTATGTAAGTGTATTTTCATAAGTGCTGTTGCAAGTGTATTTTTGGGGGTCTGAAATAGACTAACCTACGTGACATTATTTCTTAAGGAAGTAAATTCGTTCGGTAATGGCACTTGAGCAGCATTCTGGAACGAATTTTCGGTGAAAACCGAGGGACCACTGTATACATTTGGACAGTTTACCTGGAGTTTACCTGGAGAGAATTCCAGGGGTCAATGCCCCTGCGGCCCGGTCTGTGACCAGGCCTTATAGTTAATGGGTTAAAATTGACAAAATTACGCTACTGCGAATTTTGCTCACTTTGAGTCCTATTTTAGGCCAATTACATTGTACCAGTAGCCCAAATTATTAGCTATTTCACTAGCGTGTCTTCCATTTTATCAAATGAGCACAAGAAACTGCTCAATCAACTATTTAAACTACCAATAAAGTGATTAGAAATTGGTAATTTGGCCAATTTCACACATTTTAAAATATTCCAATTTCAAAATAGGGTCCAGAATAAACATTCCTGCCACTAAAATAACATTTCCTCTGTTTATTAGTTATGTTTCCAGGCTTTACACATGAATTCTATTTTGATTTTTTATTCACACAAAGAATTTTTATTCATACAAAAAATAAAAAATTTACTGTTATGAAATATTGTAATAATTGTATAAATAATATCAGTGCATTCGTGAATGCATATTAGACTCACCAGTTGATGTGTATTGGACACGTGATGTGATTTGATTTGCAAACTCTTGAACATCAGCAAAAATCGAACATTTTTCCTACTTTCAGCTCAGTTTCAAGCTATTTTCAGTCTCAAAATCATCTCTATTTCTATAATGCATTTTCCATTCTATTAAATGATACCAAGAAATTGTGAACACAACCATAAAAAAATATGAAAGTATGTACACCACAAAGTTGCTATTTTAAATAAAAAAATGGTTGCAGTTTTTTTCTCATTATGCACTGCGTGCTGAAGGATTTTTTAATATGGTGCATATTTATGACACAGACCTATTCTCTCATATC
The DNA here is from genome assembly GCA_009830355.1 of Cherax destructor. Classification (NCBI taxonomy): domain Eukaryota; kingdom Metazoa; phylum Arthropoda; class Malacostraca; order Decapoda; family Parastacidae; genus Cherax; species Cherax destructor. Next base: position 29,833 of record WNWK01020712.1, on the reverse strand, counting down.
TAGGCCCAAATTTACTGCTCACAGCTTATCTGAGTGAGCTGAGCTCATGCCGTAGAACAAAAGCACAGACCCTGGTTTGAAAGCCGTAGAATGACACAGACCCTGGCTTCAAACCTGTAGAACAACAACATAAACCCTGGGTTCAAAGCCGTAGAACAAGAGCACAGACCCTGGCTTCAAAGCCGTAGAACAATGACACGAACCCTCAAGTGGTTAATATGTACATAGCTGCCTTGTGGGAATTGGGTGTTCAAACCCAAATGTACAAGCGTTATGACAAAAAAATTTAGGAAACAAAACAAAAACATGTAAAAGATAACTCTCATTGCAAAGATAAGTAATTCACCAATTGTAAGGCTGAATGAGGGTAAATTCCTGGGAGTACACATGGACAACAAACTAAAATTTAACACACACATCCAGAATATTTCTAATAAAATTTCCAAAACAATGGGCATTCTCTTGAAAATATGTTATTATGTATACCTGGAGAGGGTTTCAGGGGTCAACGCCCCCACGGCCCAGTCTGAGACCAGGCCTTGTGGTGGACCAGTCTGATCAACCAGGTTGTTACTGCTTTCCACACATAAACCGACGAACAAACCACAGCCCTGTAAAGCATCTTCTTGAAGGCAGCCAGGGGTCTATTGGTAATCCCCTTTATGTATGCTGGGAGGCAGCTGAACAGTCTTGGGCCCCTGACACTTATTGTGTTGTCTCTCAATGTACTCGTGGCACCCCTGCTTTTCATTGGGAAATGTTGAATCTCCTGCTGAGTCTTTTGCTTTCATAGGGAATGAATTTCGTGTGCAAGTTTGGTACTCATCCATCTAGGATTTTCCAAGTGTATATTATCATATATCTTTCTAGCCTGCATTCCAGGGAATACAAATCAAGGAACTTCAACCGTTCACAGTAATTAAGGTGCTTTATCGTTACTTACATGTGCCATGAAAGTTCTCTGTACTCTCCAGGTCAGCAATTTCGCCTGCCTTGAAGGGGGCAGTGTACAGCAGTATTCCAGCCTAGAGAGAACAAGCAATTTGAAGAGAATCATCATGGGCTTGGCATCCCTAGTTTTAAAGGTTCTCATTATCCATCCTATCATTTTTCTAGCAGATGAGGTAGATACATTGTTGCACTCTTCAAAGTTGAGATCCTCTGACATTATCACTCCCAGGTCGTTCACATTACTTTTTTGCACTATTGTATGCTTAGAATTTGTTTTATACCCTGATACAGTTTTATTTTCCTCAAGTTTTCCATATCTGAGTAGTTGAAATTTCTCTTCATACTACATCTGCATTTTGTTTATCCTCTAAAGCATCCAGGACCTTGTCATAATGGTCCAGTTAGCTGGGACAGGCAGGAGCGACCTGCTCTAAACCCATGTTGCCCTGGGTTGTGTAACTGATGGGTATCTAGGTGGTTGGTGATCTTGCTCCTTAGAACCCTTTCGAAGATTTTTATGATATAGGATGTTAACGCTATTGGTCTGTAGTTCTTTGCAATTGCTTTACTGCCACCTTTGTGGAGTGGGGCTATGTCTACTACTACTCCCTAATGTATCCCTACTCACCTGTGATATTTGTGCATTGAGATCAATAACAGCAAATCACATGAAACCCGCTGTTACACAGCAGAAACCTGCTCCTAGAATGATCGCTGATTCAGGTTCCAGGCAACTTTCCCCTCTCCTCCCCCATCCTTTTCAAAAGCTTAAATTTGCTAAACATACAAAATATTCATACTTACTACTGTGTGCACTTTGTATACAGGGCACATTAACCCAGATCTTAAGTTCTTTTCGAAGAGCTGCCACATAACACATTATCACAGTACAAGGAACAAGTACAGTGGTACCTCGACTTACGATGGTCCCCAAACTCACCCTTTTATGTAAGTTTATTTTTTTAAATGCTTTTGTAAGTGTAATTTTGGGGATCTAAAAGGACTAGTCTATTTTACAACATTTCTTAAGGAGATAAATTCGTTTGGTAATGGCACTTGAACAGCATTCTGGAATGAAAAAATATCGTAAGTCGAGGTACCACTGTATCTCTGATATATCATGTATATGACTCAACCTGCTTAAAAACTCCATGCAAATAAAAGGCCCAGAAATGTTGAACTAGCTGCCTGAAAGTGCCAAACGTTTTCTATCTGCCCACAGATTTAATAACATTTAAAAAAATTCTATTAAATCTTACTTAAATATTATATCCAGTAAATATTCATGCAATATTGTCACCACTATAATTCTACCACTCCATAAAATACATATCATTGATTTGATATAAATTCAATATAAACTACAGTGGACCCTCGCTATTTGAACATTCTTCATTCCAGAATGCTGTTCAAGAGCTGTTACCAAACGACTTTATTCCCATAAGGAATGATGTAAATTAGATTAGTCCATTTCAGACCCCCAAAAATACACTTATAAAAGCGCTTACAATAATAAACTTACATAAAAGGGCGAGTTTGGAGTGTTCGAATAGCGAGGGTCCACTGTATCTGTAATTGCCTAAAATTATGTCAGTACAGTGGACCCCCACCTAACGAGCAAAATTCATTCCAAAAGCCTGCTCAAGTGCCACTACCGAACGAATTTACTTCCTTAAGAAATAATGTCACGTAGGTTAGTCTATTTCAGACCCCCAAAAATACACTTCCACAAGCACTTACAATACAGTGGATCCCCGGCTAACGAACAAAATTCATTCCAGAAGCCTGCTCAAGTGCCATTACCGAACAAATTTACTTCCTTAAGAAATAATGTCACGTAGGTTAGTCTATTTCAGACCCCCAAAAATACACTTCCACAAGCACTTACAATATTATACTTACATAATTGTACGATTTCCGGGGTGTTCATTAGCTGGGGGTCCACTGTATTATACTTACATAATTGTACGATTTCCGGGGTGCTCGTTAGGCAGGGGTCCACTGTGTTAGAATTACTTAGATGGATTAGTTTGTCCAAAATGTTATGCATAACAGTGGCTTTCTTTTAGACATTCAGTTGTATCAAATTGCCTTTTGACTGTAATTGTATCAAAACTGAAACCAAATATACTGTGAACTTCTATGTAACATCTAAGTATGTCCAACAAGAAATAAAAGTTTTATTATTTTCATTTATATTTCTTGAATACAGGGAATTGGGGCTATCTTAGATCATACAACAACCAAAATAACTCTGGTAATTAACTTGCTTTTAATTTCACTGAGTGAAGAGGCACTCACCAATGAAAGATTAAAAAGCATTGGAAGAAAATTGGATAAATTATTTCATGAATTACTTTATAAAATTGTCTTACCTTCTGGCCCAGGTTGTAATGGCTGCACTTAAAACTGCTAACCCAAACCACAAGCTGAGTAGTGATAATCTAGCTTGGGTCATTGTCACCACATCCAGTAGCCAGAGTGGTGTCCACTTTCCCAGTAAGAATGAGGAAACTGCTACACCGACTGACCCACACATACAAATATATGGCACAAACATTTGTGAATGGTGCAAAAGTGGAAACTTGTAGAGGCCAGCCGCCATTGACGAGAAAACAAGTACTGCTGTCTGAAATTAAAGACACATTATTAAAACTGTTATAAAATTTCTTGATCCTAGTGGATTTAGTGCTTCTTTTTTTATTATAATAATAAAAATACAGTGGACCCCTGAGTTTCGACCACCTCAAAACTCGAACAATTATGTAAGTGTAATATTGTAAGTGCTTTTGTAAGTGTATTTTTGGGGGTCTGAAACAGACTAACCTACTTTACATTATTCCTTATGGGAACAAATTCGTTCGGTAATGGCACTTGAACAGCCTTCTGGAATGAATTATGGCCGAAATTCGAGGGTCCACTGTATAAAATTTCTTATAATTTTTAAGCAATGATTTTGAATATCACTACAGTGGACCCTCGGTTTTCGTTCACCTCCAAACTCGAACAATTATGTAAGTGTATTTTTGTAAGACCTTTTGTAAGTGTATTTTTGGGGGTCTGAAACGACTAATCTAATTTACATTTGTCCTTATAGGAACGAATTCGTTCGGTAACGACACTCGAACAGCATTCTGGAACGAATTTTTAACGAAAACCGAGGGTCCACTGTACTTTTGTTAAAAATTCCAGTATTCGTTATAGTGCCATGCCTTCATGAAACTAAACATGCTAAGTTCAACTAACTTCAAATGTATAAATTAAATATATTAGTCAGCCAAACAGCATAATCCTCTCCATAAATACACCTCGGTTGACGATTGCATTACTTGTCGAACAAATCAGTTTTCGAATGAGGAATTTGAGAAGAAACTGTCCTGATTTTTGAACGTGCTCTTGACGGACAATGTGAACGGGACAAAGCGGCTCGGGTCATGTGCCCACAGAATGCACACTGGACACTGAGTCGACAGCGTGGGTCTGTGTCAGCAAAGCCACTAACTTGCGTTCTGTCAACATCTCTTGAACTATGTTGTGCATCTTGTGAACTTTTTTTGTTATTTTGCGGTTTTGGTAAAAAAAATTTTTATTGTGAGATAAGCCATCATGAGTCCAAAGAAGGATAAAGAGATGAAAGCAAAAAGAAAACTTGTAAAAAGCATTGTTGAGTTTAAAAAAGAAGTTATTAGAAAGTAAGAAGGTAGGCTCTGCGTGGTTGATATTGATATAGCAAAACTTATTGGTAAATCAGCGTCTACCATTAGCATGATACTGGGCCAAAGGGAAAAAATTGAAGCAGTTGACCTTGCAAAAGTGATATCAAAGCAAAGGCCACATATTACTGAGGAGGTCGAAAAACTCTTGTGGATTTGGATAAACGAAAAACAGTTACACAGTGATAGTGTTTCAGAGGCCATTATCTGTGAAAAACCAAGGCAGTTGCATTATGACCTCCTGAAAGAAAACTCTGGAACAGCCCTCAATAAAAATGAATATCCTCTGGGGCTCTTCATTGACCTATGGAAAGCATTTGATACAGTGGAACACAATCTCCTGCACTTAAAACTAAATCATTACAGCATCAGAGGACATTCCCTTGCTTACCTAAAATCTATTCTATTCACAGATGACACTACTTATGTCTACTCCCACTCAAACCCAGCTATACTTAGAGACACTGTAAACAACGAGCTGCTAAAAATATATACTTGGATGATGACCAACAAACTCACTCTCAACATAGACAAAACATACTTCATGCTGTTTGGCAACAGAGACTTAAATATCTAGACAGTGGACCCTCGGTTTTCGTTCACCTCCAAACTTGAACAATTATGTAAGTGTATTTTCGTAAGTGCTTTTTTAAGTGTATATTTGGGGGTCTGAAATGACTAATCTAATTTAAATTTGTCCTTATGGGAACAAATTCTTTCGGTAACGGCACTCAAACAGCATTCTGGAAAGAATTTTCAATGAAAACCGAGGGTCCACTGTATATCGATAAATGTTTTCCCTATTTCAAGACACACTGAGGGTAAATTTCTAAGTCTTCTCCTTGACTGTTATCTTAAATTTCATTCCCACCTCCAGTATACATGTATACATGTATCCAAGAAAATTTTCAAATCAGTAGGCATCCTTTCCAAGATATGATACTATGTACCCCAAATTACACTCCTTACCCTATACCACTCATTAATACATCCCTACCTCACCTATGGTATTTGTGCCTGGGGATCAACCACAGCAAACCTTTAATAACCCAACAAAAAGCTGCTGTGCGGATGATTACCAGCTCCTGTGCCAGACAGCACACTCCACAACTTTTCAAAAGCCTGAACTTACTAAATATATGAGACACACTCATATTGCTGTGCCTACTACATATACAAAACATTAAACTCCAATATAAACCCTCCATTTAAACTTCTCCTTGATAGCTACAACAGAACGCACAGTCACAACACAAGGCATAAGGCACTCTTCGACATCCCTTGTGTCAGTCTCACACTATGTAAAAAAGCAATGCACATAAAAGGCCCGAAGATCTGGAATTCACTACCTGAACAAGTAAAGGATCCCCTGACTACTTACAAATTTAGGACTTTGCTTAAAAATCATCTCATCTCTCAATACTAACCAAACTAACCAAAACAACTTCTAATCAGTTATTATATTATATGAACTCTAGTCTATTAAACATCTGCCAGTCCATGAAACATTACTGCTTGTACCATTAATTGTAATAGTCTTTATTATGTGCAACTTCAAGATTATTATTCATATAAACATCCACCTTGACTACCTCGCATTAGTATTAAGGTTAAATAAAGATTTTAATAAAAGTTAACCACTTTTATCTTGTCTAGATTTAAGTAGTTATTATGTCTGCCCAAAATTTCCCAGCATGATAGTGGCTTTCTTTGTACTCAGCAAACCAAAATTGTAATTACACATTGTAACCTTTACAAAGAAATAAAATCTATATTCTTTATTCTTTATGATTTGAAGAAAAGATGTGGAGGAACATAGAACTGAATTCACCACAGAAGAACTTCTAGACCTTCAGAAGGAGCAGCAACAGATTGCAGTGGAGCTGTCATCAGAGGAAGAGGAGGGAAGGGATGATGTGTCCACTGCACTTGTCAAGGAAATGTGTGCTAAATGGCATAAAGTGCAGGAGTTTGCTGAAAAATACCATCCAGACAAAGCAGTGGCCATCTGTCTCTATAACATGTACAATGACAGTGTAATGTCTCAATTTAGACAGATGTTAAAATGGAGCCTGAAACAAACCTCAATGGACAGGTTTTTTAGTGAGACAAAGAACCAGTGAGCCAGAACAAAGTGTTTGTGGTGAAAAGAGACAAAGAAGAGAAACAACAACACCAGAAGGACAATTGCCTGACATTAACAGAAGGTGGGAGATGACATAAGTTGTGTCGTCACCAAAGAGTATTGGTTTCAGGTGTTGTGATACATTGGGAAGATCAATGATGTATAAGAGGAAGAGCAGGGGACCAAGGACACTTCCCTGCGGTACTCCGGTGTCAAGTGGTCGTGTCGTGGAGGATGTGTCTTTAATAGTGACATACTGATACCTATTAGTGAGGTAGGATTTGAAGTATGCTAGTGCATGACCTCTTATTCCATAGTGGTCAAGTTTGTGGAGTAGGATGCCGTGGTTTACTGTGTTGAAAGCTTTCCTTAGGTCAATAAAAAACCCTAATGGATATTCCTTATTTTCGAGTGCTGTGTAAAGCAGGTCTATAATTTTTACTACTGCATCGTTAGTGCTTTTATTTTTCCTGAAGCCAAATTGGCAGGGGTTGAGTATGCTTTGTGTTGTTATAAACGAGTATAATCTCTTGTGCACAAGTTTCTCGAAGATTTAGGATAGCAACGGTAGATTTGATATAGGCCTATAGTTGTTTACGTCTGTGGGGTCACCACCTTTGTGTATTGGTGTAACCCTTGCTGTTTTGAGTAGTGTCGGGAAAGTGCTAGTTTCTAATGATTTGTTAAAAAGTAATGAAATAGGATATGAAAGGACATGAGCGGCTCGTTTGTATATTAATGGTGGGACTTGAGACAGATGCCCTGATTTATTTTTAAGTGACTTGATTATCATGGTGACTTCAGTGGGTTCAGTAGGTGCAAGATATAAGGAGGATGGGAAATTCCCATCTAGGTAATCACTTGCTCGGGCATTGGTATCTGGGATTTTACTGGCAAGATTTGATCCTATGGTTGAGAAGAAGTCATTTATCTTGTTTACTGTATCAATAGGCTGTTGTGGTGTTTCGTTTGGTTTAGTTAGGACAATATCCCTAGTTTTTTTCAGTTTGTGGGTGCCCATAATCTGTGAGAGTGTTTTCCAGGTGGCCCGGTGGTCTGGTGGCTTGAGCTCTCGCTTCACACACGGAGGGCCCGGGTTCGATTCCCGGCGGGTGTAAACATTTCGACGTGTTTCCTTACACCTGTTGTCATGTTCACCTAGCAGCAAATAGGTACCTGGGTTGTTAGTCGACTGGTGTGGGTCGCATCCTGGGGGACAAGATTAAGGACCCCAATGGAAATAAGACAGACAGTCCTCGATGACGCACTGACTTTCTTGGGTTATCCTGGGTGGCTAACCCTCCGGGGCTAAAAATCCGAAGAAATCTTATCTTATCTTTATCTTATCCTCTTGTTTCAGTGAATCTGCTGGAGTAGTACAATTGTTTGGCTTTTTTTATTAGTTTGGTGAGAACTGATGAATAGTGTTTAACCCTTAAACTGTCCACACGTAGATATACGTTTGCCCGCGTACTGCTCCGAACGTAGATCTACGTTTTTTTTCAAATGCTTTCAACCTTGCCATGATAAGCCTGAGTTGCCTAGAGATTAGAGAATGGGTCTGTGCACTCAGTGTGTGCAGTATTACAAAATGTGGGAATGACAAACAAAATGCACTCTTCATTTTAAAGAAAAAGAACAATTTATTTTTTTTCTCAAAATATTGGGTCAGCTACGCGAGTGAACGTATATCTACGTGTGGACAGTTTAAGGGTTAATAAACTCTTTATGTATGAATCCGCGTCTATATTGCTTTTCATATTGATGTTTCTTGTTAATGGATTTTAGTAAGCTGTTAGTTAGCCATGGGCAGCCTAGCCGTTTATTCGTAATCTGTTTCATTTTTATAGGACAATGTTTGTTGTATAGTCTATGTAATTTATTAAGAAAGTTGTCTGTCCAATCATCGATACCCTTGGCGTTTGAGAATTCTATAGCCCAGTCAACCGTCTCTAGCTCTGCTGTGAAGTTATTTATTGATGCCTGGTCATGGAGTCTAAATGAAACTTTGGTGTATTCTAGGGGTAGTTTACTAATGTTTGTTAAGAGGAAGGTGGGGTAGTGGTCTGTAGTGCTGTCTGTTATTATCCCCGATTTAAGGGGCTAGGATATTGGTCCATATATGGTCGATTATGGTTGCACTCGTCTCAGTAAGCCTGGTTGGTTTGGTTATTGTTGGTATGAGAAGTGTGTTGTTCATATTGTTGATGAAATCGGTTACTGGCTGGTCATCTGGTTGGCCAAGGGTGATGTTGAAGTCTCCAGCTAAGATAAGGTGGTGTTTGTTCATTTAGTTGTTTGTTATTAGCATTTTTAGTTGATCACTAAAATTTGGGATGTTTGTATGAGGCATCCGATAAATGGCCCCGATTGTTATGGGAGTCTTAAGGTTTTGTGCAGTAAAATTAGCAAAAATATATTCTCCATATTCATCATTATAGCAAGTGGTGTCACAACAGGATATTTCATTAGAGTAATAGATTGCAATACTACCCCCAACTTGATGTGGTCTGCAGTTGTGTATTGCTGTGTATCCTGGTAGCGAGTAGATATCTATTGTATCCTGCTTAAGCCAGGTTTCAGTAAGGACAATACATGTGAAGGTTGTCTTTAGGGAATCAAGGAGGGCAAGGAGGTCATCATAGTGTTTGCTTAAGGATCAGACATTGTAATTAAGAACTGTTATACTTTTAGTAGTGTTTAGGACAGTGTGGGCTTGTGATGCTGTGTAGTAGAGGCAGTTATTTTCCAGTATATTTTGATCGGGTGTTTGATTAAATAGGTTTAGATCAGGGTCAACGTGATCATTCATCATTTAGGTTAAATAGTAATTTTGTTATATCATGTATAGTGTGGTGAGTTCTAGTACTGATATTTGTAGTAAGGGGATGTTTTGATAAGTATATAACTAAAGCACATTGGTCAAATAGAGTATAGTAACATATAAACATAACGGAATTGGTATTGACTATGTATTAAGCTAGTATGAAATAAAAATTTAGATATAAACTAATAAGATAAAATTACTAAAAATAAGGTAGCACCAATGAGTTTGGTATTTTTATTATTAACACATCGGCCGAATCCCACCAAGGCAGGGTGGCCTGAAAAAGAAAAACTTTCATCATCATTCACTCCATCACTGTCTTGCCAGAGGGGTGCTTTACACTACAGTTATAAAATTGCAACATTAACACCCCCTCCTTCAGAGTGCAGACACTACTTCCCATCTCCAGGACTTAAGTCCGGCCTGCCGGTTTCCTTGAATCCCTTCATAAATGTTACTTTGCTCACACTCCAACAGCATGTTAAGTATTAAAAACCATTTGTCTCCATTCACTCCTATCAAATACGCTCACACATGCTTGCTGGAGTCCAAGCCCTCGACACAAACCTCCTTTACCCCTCCCTCCAACCTTTCCTAGGCAGACCCCTACCCCGCCTTCCCTCCACTACAGATTTATACACTCTCGAAGTTATTCTGTCTCGTTCCATTCTCTCTATATGTCCGAACCACCTCAACAACCCCTCCTCAGCTCTCTGGATAATAGTTTTGGTAATCCCGCACCTCCTCCTAATTTCCAAACTCTGAATTCTCTGCATTATATTCACACCACACACTGACCTCAGACATGACATCTCCACTGCCTCCAGCCTTCTCCTTGTTGCAACATTCATCACCCATGCTTCACACCCACATAAGAGTGTTGGTATAACTATACTCTCATACATTCCCCTCTTTACTTCCATGGACAAAGTTCTTTGTCTCCACAGACTTCGAAGTGCTCCACTCACCCTTTTCCCCTCATCAATTCTATGATTCACCTCATCCTTCATAGACCCATCTGCTGACATGTCCACTCCCAAATATCTGAATACATTCACCTCCTCCATACTCTCTCCCTCCAATCTGATATCCAATCTTTCGTCACCTAATCTTTTTGTTATCCTCATCACCTTACTCTTTCCTATATTCACTTTCAATTTTCTTCTTTTACATACCCTACCAAATTCATCCACCAACCTCTGCAACTTCTCTTCAGAATCTCCCAAAAGCACAGTGTCATCAGCAAAAAGCAACTGTGACAACTCCCACTTTGTATTTGATTCTTTATCTTTTAACCCCACACCTCTTGCCAAGACCCTCGCATTCATTTCTCTTACAACCCCATCTATAAATACTGTATATTGAACAACCACGGTGACATCACACATCCTTGTGCAAGGCCCACTTTTACTGGGAAATAGTCCCCCTCCCTCCTACACACTCTAACCTGAGCCTCACTATCCTCATAAATACTCTTCACTGCTTTCAGTAACCTACCTCCTATTCCATACACCTGCAACATCTGCCACATTGCCCCCCTATCCACCCTATCATATGCCTTTTCCAAATCCATAAAGGCCACAAAAACCTCTTTACCCTTATCCAAATACTGTTCACCTATATGTTTCACTGAAAACACTTGGTCTACACACCCCCTACCTTTCCTAAAACCCCTTGTTCATCTGATATCCTGCTTTCTGTCTTACTCTTAATTCTTTCAATAATAACTCTACCATACACTTTACCAAGTACACTCAACAGACTTATTCCCCTATAATTTTTGCACTCTCTTTTGTCCCCTTTGCCTTTATACAAAGGAACAATACATGCTCTCTGCCAATCCCTAGGTACCTTAAGCTAGAATGAAATAAAGTACAGTAAAAATTAAAAATTTAGATATAAACTATTAAGTTTAAATTACAAAATTGGGTAGCACCAATGAGTTTGGTGTTGGTTATGTAATAAGCTAGAATGAAATAAGGTAAACTAGATATTACCTATGATATTAACAAGATAATAAGATAGTTATAAGATAGTTATAGAGTAAAGTAGCACCAGACTGTTACTTGTAATTGCACTAGGGAATAGTTGCAATAGATATAAAGGTATAATACAGGTTTATATAAAAGTATAATAAAAAAATAAAGAGGGGCAAAGAATGGTATACAGTAGATATTAAAATAAGTAAAATGGGATATTTGCCACAGGTTATTAAAAAGTATAATTGATTAAGATAGGGCAATGATGATGTAGCTGTATATGGAAGCTTTTATTTTTGGCAATGGTAGGTTAATAAAAATAAAGGTATAAAATAAGATTGAGCAATGAAGTATAAAAAAATAGGGCAATAATAATTTTAAAATAAAATTGGGCAATAAAGCTTGAATAATAAAGGGATTTTGTAGTTATCAAATACAAATTAAGACTATCAGGTAGAATTAAGACTATGAGGTAGAATTAAGACTATGAGGTAGAATGGTAGTTGGATACAAAAATGAAAATTTAATGGTAAGAGGGTATTAGAATTTTTTGGGAACAAAATTTAAAGATGATTCATAACACTAATCGTGGACAGTGGGTTTACTACATATTATTCTAATTCTGTTAACCCAGCCTCACTCAGGAATGTTTTTAGTTCATATTCTGTTGCAATGAAATACCTCTTCCCAGTGGGCTGTTTCCTAACTGCAATTTTACCGTCCCTCACAAAGCACTGATGAATTTTTTGAGCATTGCGTAATTTTCTCAATCGATAAAGGAGGTTTTGTCTTGTTTTGGTAAGACATTCGTTGACATATACATCAGATTTCATAGCTATGGATGTTTTTAGTAGGTTGTTTCTTTGCAAGCTGGTATTGAATTTTAATAGCACTGTTTTTTCCCCTGCTTGGTAGCCCATCAGTTTGCAATCTTTTAGTTCATCACTACGTATGTTTAGGCTAAGGTGGTCCTTGAAAAGTTGTAGGGTGGCCTCCATGCATGTCTCTTGGGTGACTGTAGGTGGAAGATGTTTGCTATTAACTACAACAGCGTCACTTAGCTGTTGTTGGTCATTATGGTCTTGGAAGTTGTTGATGACATCAGTAAGTTGTAGATCCACTCATGATCTTTCTTCTATGATGTTCTTATTCAGTTGGGTGACTTGGTCTTTTAGTGTGTTGATGGTGTCCACGGACTGGGTGTGGGTGTTGCTTAGTTGTTCTAGTGTGGTTAGTTTGTCTTCCAGAGTTGTGATCTTGATGAGATACTGTGCGTTGGAGGTTTTAAGCTCCTGCATTTCCTGGGTAAGCTTGGTGATTGTATGGTTCTGGATCATAAGGAGTTTAGCTATTTCTGGGACATTAATCTTCTTAACATCAAATCCATGGAAAGAGTTATCTTGGACTGTGGCGGCGGCCATTTTTGTTGTTGTCTGTCGGGTGTTATGATGGTGCAGGTGTTTGGGGGTTGAGGCCTGGCTGGCAGTACGAGAAGTTTTCCTTGTAGAATTGCTGCTCTCACCTGGAATGTTAGGAGTTCTTGGCTGGTTACTGGATCTTCTGTTGTTGCTCTGACCCTTGGCCATTGACCGTGGCTTCAGATGAATAGTAGGTGATGTGGAATGGGTGAATGTTGTGGAGTATCACTTCAGTGGCAGCGGGCCAGGTGGTGGTAACACGAGTCCTATTAGTTGGTGATTTGTGTATTTTTGGGTGATTACTGTAGTTGATTTATATCATTCTGGGTATCCACATACATGTATGTTAGTGTTATGTTTGCCATTGTCATTCCCACCCTGTGCTGGTTGTCATACGGTTGTCTCTGTCTCTTGGCTGTTGTTTGGCCTTGACTACCGTGGCATGCACTAATACTACTCTATTTGTATATAGTGTACATAAGTTGTATAAAGCCTTATAAATATACTTGGTGAAGGAAATACAATTCAAAGCATTTTCTACTGTGATTCTTTGCTCCAAGCTCCCTTTTACACTCAGGATAACAGGCCTTAGAACCTGAGGTTGTAATAATTAGTCATTTCAGACCCCCAAAAATACACTTACAAAAGCATTTACGAAAATACACTTGCATAATTGTTCGAGTTTGGAGGTGAACGAAAACCGAGGGTCCACTGTATATGATTTGTACTACATACCTAACTATTTTAAATCTAATTACTATGTATGTACCTAATTGGGTATGTATCTGATTACGTATCTAATAATATGTTCAAATGAACTGCTCAATTATAACCTATATCAATATAGAGTAAGAATTAGTATTAGTCTGCCCGAAGTGCCTAGGCATGATAGTGACCGCCTTTGTAATTAAAACTTTATAACATGTAAACCACACATTGTAAGCTTTACAAGGAAATAAATATTTGAATTTGAATTTGAATTCTCTTAGATGTAGGCCTATCAGCCTTCTCGTGCTAAATTTGAAGCTGCTAGAATTATGGCGTAATTCTACGGCTTGGACCCTGGCTTCAAAGCCGTAAACTATGTGACCGGACCTTCTAAGGGTTAACTTAGAAACATTAAATTAATTTAAAAAATTAATACACACTTAAACTTGTACTATTTGTAAATTATACTAGTAATTGTATTTTTTTGCAACCTCTCTACTATAAATTCTATTAATTATAAAATTTTTGTTACTTCTCTTTTTGTAATAATGTATGATTAAAATTTACCACTCCATAACCTGTGTTTAATTTAAGTAGTGTGTGAGCATTATGATTAGGCTGCCCAAAATGCTCATGCATGCTAGTGGCTTTCTTTGTGCTTAACAATATTTTATTACATGTAAACTACACATTCTATACTATGCAAAGAAATAAAATTATGAATTTGAACCTTAGTTACAATAACTACAACAAATAGTAATAGGAGTGATATTAACAATGATCAAGAGATAAAAATATTAGATTAAAGGGTAAGGCAATGTTTTTTAAATGAGTAGAACAAAAAATACTAAATACAAAGAAAAATAAAAAATAAATACTAATTATCTACTTTATTTTACAAAGATAACTAATATAGTTAGAGCAATAGGTCTGTGTAGCTGTATTTGAATCATTACTGTACTTGAACAGCTTTTACATGTATTTCATGGAGATTTTAGAAATAGGATACATCAAATTATAATAAACATCATACTTCCCTGAGGAAATAAGTAAGTGCTATACAATATACCTGGAGAAAAACACTAATTTCTTGAAACTCTGACTTGGTCTTCTGTAGCAGAAAGGTAGAGAGAAGATTGTAGAGGGAGCATGTAATGGTTAGTGCTCCTGTCTGTCCTACCATGGCTCCCTCTCCTAGACTGAAGCTCCCAGGAAAGGTCCTGAACAACCAATGTGTCAGTTCATAAAGAATCCATGCACATGATGATGTAGCCAATATTGCACTAGTAAATTCTGCAATAAGAAAAAAAATCATTGAAAGCATTCTAATAAATTTATGCAGGTCTAAACAAACAGGCTATTTATTTTCCTCCATAATGACGAATGTTCACCTAGAAGCCTGATGGTTAAGCTATGCTTCAAGGATCACTTTCTATATTATATAAAAAACTGGGCATATATATTAATCCTTACCATGAAAACTATCACAGAAGCCCTAAACTCACAACTACAGTGGTACCTCGAGTTACGAGCTTAATTTGTTCCAGACGGCTATTCAAAAGCCGATACCGAAGGAATTTTTTCCCATAGAAATAATGAAAATTAGATTAATCCATTTCAGACCCCCAAAAATACGCTTACAAAAGCACCTACAAAAATACACTTACATAATTGTTCGAGTTGGGAGCTGCTCGTAAGAAGAGGTACCACTGTACTTGCACAGCAGAAGTACACAGCATACTGTGTGGTGGATGCAATAAATTCTATATTGGTGATACTGGCAGAGACCTTCAGACATGCCTTCAGGAACATAAATATGCCTGCAATAAAGCATACATAGTCCATCACAGCCTTTGTTCTCACATCATGGACTGGGGAAGAACTGTTACACCATGAGAAAGACAGGATCAGATACAGAATTTTGGAAGCAGCAGTGATCCACCTCACAAATACCACTGAGCAAAACTGAAATACATATACAGTGGTCCCTCGGTTTTCATGCATCTCCAAACTCGAACATTTATGTAAGTGTATTTTCGTAAGTGCTGTTGCAAGTGTATTTTTGGGTTGTCTGAAATAGACTAACCTACGTGACATTATTTCTTAAGGAAGTAAATTTGTTCGGTAATGGCACTTGAGCAGCATTCTGGAACGAATTTTCGGCGAAAACCGAGGGACCACTGTACAGTGGACCCTCGGTTAACGAAAAAACTTCATCCCAGAAGCCTGCTCAAGTGCCATTACCGAACGAATTTACGTCCTTAAGAAATAATGTCACGTAGGTTAGTCTATTTCAGACCCCCAAAAATACACTTCCACATGCACTTACAATATTATACTTACATAATTGTACGATTTCCGGGGTATTCGTTAACCGAGGGTCCACTGTATATGTTGGCTGGGCCTATTTACCACACTGTCCATAATTCATATAATATACATAATATACTTGTCATCTTAGCTCCACCCCTACACTCTCCAATACCTAACCTGTACTTAATCATCAATACCATCACCTGTACTTAATCTCGCAATTTCAACTTGCCCATTCCTTTAACTTGATATAGCCCAACTTTGGGCAAAACATTGTATTAAAAGGACTGTTTGCTACCAGTGTTTATTTCCAGGTGTTGTGATGGAGATGTGGAAAGACAGTTAATGTAATTTGAATCTTTAAATCAAGAGACAAGTCTACCTACCTAACCTGGAGGTCATTTCGAGGGTCAACACCCCCATGGACCAGTCCTTGACCAGGCCTCCATACCATCAAATTACCAAGTAAGCCTGACCTCCATAGTAGGCAAAATATTAAAACCAATAATAGCTGACATAATTAGGTAGTAGGTCAGTAGACAGCAACCACCCAGGGAGGTACTACTGTCCGCCAAGTGAGTGTAAAACAGAAACCTGTAATTGTTTTACATGATGGTAGGATTGCTGGTGTCTTTTTCCTGTCTCATAGACATGCAAGATTTCAGGTACATCTTGCTACTTCATGCATGTATAAACACACATATACACACCCCTCTGGGTTTTCTTCTATTTTCTTAATAGTTTTTGTTCTTGTTTATTTCTTATTACATGTATCTCCATGGGGAAGTGGAACAGAATTCTTCCTCTGTAAACCATGCACGTCATATGAGGCAACTAAAATGCTGGGAGCAAGGGTCTAATAACCCCTTCTCCTGTATACATTACTAAATTTAAAAAGGGAAACTTTCATTTTTCTTTTTAGATCATCCACACACACTAAAAACAACAGACATAGTCCCACTCCACAAAGGTGGCAGTAAAGGAATTGCAAAGAACTACAGACCGATAGCACTAACATCCCATATCATAAAAATCTTTGAGAGGGTTCTAAGCTGCAAGATCGCCAACCACCTAGATACCCATCAACTACGCAACCCAGGGCAACACAGGTTTAGAGCAGGTCGCTCCTGCCTGTCCCAGCTCCTGGACCACTATGACAGGGTCCTGGATGCTGTTGAGGATAAACAAAATACAGATGTAGTATAGATGAGTTTGCAAAAGCTTTCGACAAGTGTGACCATGGTGTAATAGCACACAAAATGCGTGATAAAGGAATAACAGGAAAAGTTGGTAGATGGATCTATAACTTCCTGACAAATAGAACACAAAGAGTAATAGTAAACAGAGTAAAGTCCCAGGCAGCCACAGTGAAAAGCTCTGTTCCACAAGGCACAGTACGTACTCGCTCCCATTCTATTATTCATCCTCATTTCTGACATAGACAGATGTAAGCCATAGCTCCATGTCTTCCTTTGCGGATGACACCCGGATTGCCATGGCAGTGACCTCCATCGAAGACACTGCAAGACTCCAAGCAGACATAAACCAAATCTTCAAATGGGCCACTCAAAACAATATGAAGTTCAATGAGGAGATATTTCAACTACAGATATGGAAAACTTGAGGAAATTAAAAATGTATCAGGGTATACGACAAATTCTAACCATACAATAGAGAGAAAAAGAAATGTGAAGAACCTGGGAGTGATAATGTCAGAGGATCTCGCCTTCATAGACCACAACAATGTATCTACCTCATCCGCTAGGAAAATGATAGGATGGATAATGAGAACCTTCAAAACTAGGGAAGCCAAGCCCATGATGATTTTCTTCAAATCACTTGTTCTCTCTAGGCTGGAATACTGCTGTACACAAACGGCCCTTCAAGGCTGGAGACATTGCAGACCTGGAGAGCGTACAAAGAACTTTCACGACACACATAAGTACGATAAGGCACCTAAATTACTGGGAATGGTTGAAGGTCCTTGATCTGTATTCCCTGGAATGCAGGTGAGAGAGATACATGATAATATACACTTGGAAGGCCCTGGAGGGATTGGTACCAAACCTGCACACGAAAATCACTCCCTATGAAAGCAAAAGACTAGGCAGGAGATGCAACATTTCCCTGATGAAAAGCAGGGGTGCCACGAATACACTGAGAGACAACATAATAAGTGTCCGGGGCCCAAGACTGTTCAACTGCCTCCCAGTATACATAAGGGGGATTACCAATAGACCGCTGGCTGTTTTCAAGAAGGCACTGGACAGGCACCTAAAGTCAGTACCTGACCAACCGAGCTGTGGTTCGAACGTCAGTTTCCATGTGGCCATCAGTAACAGCTTGGTTGATCAGACCCTGATCCACCATGAGGCCTGGTCTCAGACCGAGCCGCGGGCGTTAAATGGTAGAGTACTTTTTACCTAGGTTTCATGGGATAAGTTGCCCTAATTAACTACGTTAACAATAATTTAATAATAAACAAACACAATGAAATATATTTTTTCGTAATGATCAGAATGTTTTTGGGGAAATTATTGCATACAAATTTTCCTTGTCTTATGGAAAAGGGCGTTGCTTTTTAAACCAAAAAAACGCGTTTTCCCCTAATCGGCACGACATACAATATTTTGTCTGCCGATTAAAACTGGTCAATGGGGGAATTTTCATTTAAACTTGCGTTTTTGGGCAAATAGCAACGCTCATCTTGCTTATAAAAAGTGAAAATTTGTGTATGCAATAATTTCGTAAAAATCATTCAATCCTGAAAAAATATTTCATTGTGTTTGATATTTACTGTAACGTATCAAAAAATTTGGTTAGATTAGGCTAAATTAAATTGTGCTTGTTATAATAAGGTTGGTAAGTTTTCTAAGATTCTTTTGGTGCAAATTTATAATTTTTATTAATATAAATAAAAAAAATATATCTTCAACGTTATAAGTTTTTTTTAAAGAAGGTCTTAATCTTAGATGAGTTCTTGCTAATTGACCAGTTTTACCTATTAGGCACGACATATATATATATATATATATATATATATATATATATATATATATATATATATATATATATATATATATATTATATATTTTTTTTTTTTAAATATATATATGTCGTGCCGATTAGGGAAACGTTGCGGAACTCATCTAAGTAAGTTCTTTCAAAATTTTTTTCTCTTATACGTTTGGATATATTTTTTCATTTTGTTAATGAAAAATTTATAATTTTGTACAAGAAAACTAAAAACCTCTAACCTTATTACAATTTAAATTAACCTTAACTAAATATATTTTGATACGTTAACAATAATTTAATAATAAACAAACACAATGAAATATATTTTTTAGTTAGGTTCAGAATGTTTTTTGGAAATTATTCTGAACTCTGTCTCCAAATGAAAAACATACTGTGCACCTTATTAGCTGCAGTTTTTACTTTCTTTATATAGTTGTTCTTATATATATATACATATATATATATATATATATATATATATATATATATATATAATATATATATATATATATATATATATATATGTCGTGAAAAATTAGGTAAAACTTGCGATTTTGCTTAAATAGCAAACTCACCTTGCCATATAAGACAAGTAAAAATTTTTGTGTATCAAATAATTTCAAAAATCATTCTGAACATAACGAAAAATATATTTCATTGTGTTTGTTTTTTAAATAATAATTTTGTATCTAAAATATTTTTAAATTGGGGTTACTAAATTAAATTGCGTTTTGTTGTAAAAAAAGGTTGGTAGGTTTTAAAAGTTTTTTTAAAATATAAATTCTTATTAAAAACATAAATGAAAAATATATCTTTAAATGCATAAGAGAAAATTTTAGAAAGGACTTAATTAGATAGTTGCTAATTGAAGTTTTACCTAATCGGCACGACATATATATATATATATATATATATATATATATATATATATATATATATATATATATATATATATTGTCGATTAAATAAAACTTTGGTTTAAAATTTAACCACCTTGCCTATAAAAAGTGAAAATTTTGTATGCAATAATTTCCCCAAAATTATTCTGAACATAACAAAAAAAAATATATTTAATTGTGTTTGTTTATTATATATATATATATAATATATATATATATATATATATATATATATATATATATATATATATATATATATATATATATATATATATATATATATATATAAGAACAACTATATAAAGAAAGTACGAATCCTTGCAGCTAATAAGGTGTGCACAGTATGTCTTTCATTTGAGTACAGAGTTTCTCATAACAAAGGTTGATGAGCGAGCTTGTCTTCACCACAGTTGTTGATAAAAATGACACCATAACAATTCCTTCAGGCCAGGGCTGTCCATAGCGGCGTTCATCCAGGGATGAGAGCGCCTGAGGACCTAACAGACGACCAGTGCGGCATCGTTATTCGACTCTGTAAGCATTGGGACTCCGGAGAGTGGACGTGCAAGTGTTCCTTGCTGGGCCGTGAATTAAGCGGTACCAAGACAGTCGCATGTGAGTTAATATATCTATCATATCTTATACTCACAGATAGAGGGAGATCTCTATTTCTTAACACTGGCCTGAATTGATTTAAAACTTTGATAAAGTTGATAGATACAACAAAGTTTATACTTTTTAATTTTTTTGGATTTTTATGATTCTTTTGAGATAATGAAGAGAATAAAATTTTAAAAAAAAAAAAGCAGTCTTTTAAAAATTTTTTTACACTATCACACTCTGCTTAACCTCAGAGCTTCTTGGGTTGGGTCCCCTCCACTCATAGTACTATTATTATATTTAAGGGGAAATTTAAACCTAAAATTGTCTTTGGCATCTTGGTAATACAGATAATCAGGATTGACCCCGGGGGGGATCAAAGTCCTCCTCATCGGGGGTATTTCCTCCTTGAGGGCCCCGCTCATTTTCTTCACCCCGTCCTTGTAAAGAATGTCGAAAACATAAAAAAAAAAAATCAGATGAAAAATAAGACTAAAAATGTATATTGTTGCTTGATAAAATAAAAAGTGGGGAAAAATTTTTATCTGTAATGAACTGCATGACGAAAAAATATCTTGATGACTTGTGATCTGTGAGAGGCAACCATTTTGTTCTTTGAGATTAAAAGAAATTCACATCATCTAGGTATAAATTTTTTTTTGTTTTGTTTTTAAATTAAATGTGTACTTCTTTTTAATTCTTTGAACTCAAACAATTAATTTATACAAACGTTCTTCTAAATATACTTTTTTCTTTCAAATAAACATGTTGATGTGTCGCCAGCTGTCACTACCCCAGTTCATAATTTTGGAACGTGCATATTCCAGGGGTTATGAACTGGTGAGTTTGGACTGCGGTATAACCAATTTACTTCATGTAGATTTCTTCACAAGTCAGATTTTCCTCAGACACTGCCTCCACCACGGTCAGTATATATATATATATATATATATATATATATATATATATATATATATATATATATATATATATATATATATATATATATATATATATATATTATATTTAATATATATATATATATATATATATATATATATATATATATATATATATATATATATATATATATATATATATATATATATATATATATATATATATACCGAGGTTACGATTTTTTTCGTTCGAATGCTTTCAAGTGCCATTACCAAACAATTTATCCCCATAAGGAATAATGTAAAATAGACTAGTCCTTTTACACCCCAAAAACATACTTACAAAACATTTAAAAATAACAAAAAGGGCGATTTTGGGACCATCGTAATCAGGTACCACTGTATATATATATATATATATATATATATATATATATATATATATATATATATATATATATATATATATAATATTAGGTAAAACTTGCATTTTTGGCTTAAATAAACGCTACCGTGCTATATAAGACAAGTGAAAATTTTGTATGCAATAATTTCCCAAAATCATTCTGAACATAACGATAAAAATATATTTAATTGTGTTTGTTTATTATTAAATTAATGTTAACGTATTTAAATATATTTAGTTGGGTTAAGTAAATTAAATTGCGCTTGTTGGAATAAGGTTAGGTAGGTTTCAAAGTTTCTCTTGGTACAAAATTATAAATTCTTAACATTAACATAAATGAAAAAAATATATCTTTAAACGTATAAGAATTTTTTTTAGAAATGACTTAATTTTAAATGAGTTCTTGCTAATTGACCAGTTTTACCTAATCGCACGACATATATATATATATATATATATATATATATATATATATATATATATATATATATATATATATATATATATATATATATATATATATATATATAAATATATATCAAAAGATCACAGTAATCAGGTGATATCAAAATATGCAAGACAACCACTATGAAAAAAATAGAGGAATTCCAAGCGCTTTCGTGACTACTCACATTATCAAGGAACTATAAAGGAAACATGACAAGAGGACTTATATAAGGGGCAAGACTACACCTCACAGTCACATCACACTAACAAAGACTACACCTCACAGTAGCGTAACATCCACGACTCTTAAGAATTTTAATATCAAAGTTGTATTTAAAAATCTTGATACAGTAAAGACTTTTGATAAAAAATTCCCCCAAAATGCTGACGGATGTGTCTATAAGATTCCCTGTAAAATATCGATAAAGTTTATTATGGTCAAACTGGTAAAAGTCTTGAACTAAGATTAAAACAACATAAATATAGCATTAGAACTGGACAAGATTCTAATGCTCTCTTTATTCATGTGAGAGATTTTAACCATCCAATTGATTTTCAAAATGCTGAGAAAGGTTGTATCAAGCAAGTCCATGGTTGAGAGAAATATAATAGAATCATGTTTTATTAAAAGCAGTTTTGAAAATAATATAATATTTCTTTTGGTTTATATAAATTGGATTCTTTTATAATTAATAAAATTTGGGAAGAATTTAATGATAAATTGGACTAATCTTAATTCTTGGGAAGAGTTTCGGTCCTTTCTTGTTTTCCTCTTCACAGAGTCGTGCGATGTTACACTACTGTGAGGTGTAGTCTTTGTTAGGTGTGATGTGACTGTGAGGTGTAGTCTTGCCCCTTATATAAATCCTCTTGTCATGTTTCCTTTTATAGTTCCTTGATAATGTGATTAGTCACGAAAGTGCTTGGAATTCCTCTATTTTTCATAGTGGTTGTCTTGCATATATATATATATATATATATATATATATATATATATATATATATATATATATATATATATATATATATATATATATATATATATATATTCATTACCAAACTGCGGCAGGCCAGGACTCGACCCTACGAACATTGTACCGCCTCAAGAGACAACACAATATACGCGTCACCTTACCTCTGAGCCATGTTCTTCTCGTGATCCGGAAACTCATAAAACATAAGAAAGAAGAAACACTGCAGCAGGCCCACTGACCCATGCGAGGCAAGTCCATCACTCCCTTATCCAGGTAAACTCCAGGTAGTCAGGTCACTTCCACTTAAGTAAGGAGCACGGCATAAGACCTAGTAGCACAAGCTAGTCAGGTCCAACTCACACTCATCCACACTCACTCATGTATTTATCTAACCTATTTTTAAAACTATACAACGTCTTAGCTTCTATGACGGTACTCGGGACTCCGGGAGTTTGTTCCACTCATCCACAACTCTATTACCAAACCAGTGAATTCCTATATCGTTCCTGCCTGACAAATTTACTGACGTTTTTCAATAAAACATTTGAGGCAGTAGACAGTGATAAAGAATATGATATAGTTTACTTGGATTTCAGTAAGGCCTTCGATAGAGTACCTCACAAGAGACTCTTAAGAAGGTGGCAGCTCATGGTATAGGAGGTAAAGTTCGCATGGATAGAGGCATGGCTTACCAATAGAAAGCAGAGAGTTTCCATTAATGGGGTCAAATCTGAATGGGGTTTGTCACCAGTGGCGTTCCACAAGGATCAGTTTTGGGCCCATTGTTGTTCATAATTTACATAAATGACCTTGATGAAGGAATTGCAAGTGACATGAGTAAATTTGCTGATGATACAAAAATAGGCCGTATAATTCATTCTGAGGAGGATACCAATGAACTCCAGGAGGATTTGGATAAATTAATGTCTTGGTCTGAAAAGTGGCAGATGAAGTTCAATGTGGACAAGTGTAAGGTGCTAGTCGTTGGTAATATCCCTCAATTTATAAACTAGGTGAAGTTGAGCTTGATCCTCAAGAATGTGAAAAGACTTGGGAGTCATGGTAAGCAGAAATCTAAAGCCAAACAACAGTGCCTAAGTGTGCGCAATAAGGCTAACAGATTACTAGGTTTATTTCAAGAAGTATAAGCAACAGAAGTCCAAAAGTTATTTTACAACTCATACATCACTAGTGAGACCTCATTTGGATTATGCAGCTCAGTTTTGGTCTCCTTACTACAGGATGGATATAGATTCATTGGAGAACATACAAAGAAGAATGACTAAAATGATTTACAGTATAAGAAATCTCCCTATGAAGATAGACTTAGAGCATTGAATCTCCACTCTCTGGAGAGACGTAGAATGAGGAGATATCATCGAGGTGTACAAGTGGATGATGGGCATAAACAAAGGAGATATTAATAAATACTGAGGATATCGAACCAAGTAAGAACCAGAAATAACGGATTTTAATTGGATAAATTTAGATTTAGAAAGGACATAGGCAAGTACTGGTTTTCGAACAGAGTTGTAGATGCGTGGAACAATCTTCCGAGTAGGGTGATAGAGGCTAGGACCTTGGGTGGCTTTAAAAGGTTGGACAAATATATGAGTGGGAGGGGCTGGGTTTGATTAGTGTCTGTGAGTACAGGAGTAAATTCTTAGGTAGTGGTGGTTTTGATAAGGACTTTTGTATGGGCCAGTAGGCCTTCTGCAGTGTTCCTCCATTCTTATGTTCTTATGTTCTTATGAATCTGAACTTTTCCAACTTGAAACCATTGCTGCGAGTCCTGTCTTGGCTGGATATTTTCAGCACGCTATTTACATCCCCGGTTTTTATTCCTATTTTCCATTTATACACCTCAATCGTATCCCCCCTAATTCTACGGCTTTCTAGAGAGTGCAGATTCAGGCCCTCAGTCTATCCTCATTGGGAAGATTTCTGATACATGGGATCAACTTTGTCATTCTCCTCTGTACGTTTTCCAGTGCATTTATATCCATTCTGTAATACGGTGACCAGAACTGTGCAGCATAATCTAAATGAGGCCTAACCAAGGATATATAGAGAAATAAACACATAAGCAGTATAATGTGATCCTTTATTGACAACGTTTCGCCCACGCAGTGGGCTTTATCGAGTCACAGACAGATCTACCTGGAAAATGAGCAACATAGAGATATATATAGGGTACAGTCAGGTGGAGAATGCTGGGTCAGATGGAGAAAGCTGCATGTGAGTCTTAAAAGTAGTGTGAAAACAAGAATGGTACACTGCAGGTCCTTTAAGTCACACTATGTTTTCACACTTTTAAACTCCATGAGCTTTCCATCTGCCCAGCATTCTCCACTACTGCCCTTATATCTCTATGTTGCTCATTTTCCAGGTAGATCTGTCTGTGACTCGATAAAGCCACTGCGTGGGCAAACGTTGTCAATAAAGGATCACATTATACTGCTTATGTGTTTATTTTTCCATTGTGTCGGTATTTTATACCATTTATTTCAAGGATATATAGAGTTGAAGAACAACCTGAGGACTTCTATTATTTATACTTCTTGATATGAAGCCAAGGATTCTGTTAGCTTTATTGCGAACACTTATGCAGTGTTGTCTCTTGAGGCGGTACAATGTTCGTAGCATCGAGTCCAGGCCTGCGCAGTTTGGTAAATGATTTAAAATCACTTGTTTCGTGATTTTTTATATATATATATATATATATATATATATATATATATATATATATATATATATATATATATATATATATATATATATATATATATATATATATATATATATATATATATATATATATATATATATATATATGTCGTGCCGATTAGGTAAAACTTGTCAGTTAGCAAGAACTCATCTAAAATTAAGTCCTTTCTAAAATTTTCTTATACGTTTAAAGATATATTTTTATTTATGTTAATGTAAGAATTTATAATTTTGTACCAAGAGAAATTTTAAAAACCTACCTAACCTTATTACAACAAGAACAATTTAATTTAGCCTAACCCAACTAAATATATTTTAGATACGTTAACATTAATTTAATAATAAATGGTAACACAATGAAATATATTTTTTCGTTAGGTTAAAATGATTTTCAAATTATTGCACACACAAATTTTCGCTTCTATATGGCAAGGTTGCTATTTAAGCCAAAATCGCAAGTTTTACCTAATCGGCACGACATATATAAAACACACACAAAAATAAAAATATATATATATATATATTATATATATATATATATATATATAAATTTTAAAATTTTTTTTAAAAAGCGTGTGAGAAATAACCGGGCACATAAGAGAGGAGTTTAGACGACGTTTCGGTCGGACCGAAACGTAGTCGAAGCTCCCCCTTCTATGTGGGGGTTATTTGTGTTTTGGGGTTCCAGTCACGGTATTGTGCCTTTATATATATATATATATATATATATATATTTTTTTGGGGGTGTGTGTGAAAATAACCCGCACATATAAGAGGGCTTACGACGACGTTTCGGTCGGACCGAAGCAGTCGTAAGCTCCTCTATGTGCGGGTTATTTGTGTATTGTCTATACGGTATTGTGCCTTTATATATATATATATATATATATATATATATTAATATATATATATATATATATATATATATATATATATATATATATATATATTTTGTATTGTAACCAAGAACAGTGGTATTTATCAGTAGCAACACTGGACTAGCCGGAGGATGAACCTGTTTTTAGCCCGCCTCGTGGAGATCGAAAATTCCGTCGCTCTCCATTAAAGGCCTAAAACAACATTGGATCCCCCATAATCATGTCGATAATTTCATAGGTTAGGTTGGGAAATCATGGAACTGACTGATTTCAAAGACCTCCCTAATGGGGAAGGAGGGACAGCAATGACCCATGTATGCCTACCGTTGGTGCTACATTTTTATACACCTTAATTTATAAGTCAAATATGTATTTATAAGTCAATCCTACTATAGGTATTTTAAGTTACATTTAAACATGAGTAATCTAACAAAAAAACCAATCGTGACTGGAACAATACACCCTTCCCTTGTTCTGTGTGTTAGGTGACTTTGTAAATGTCCAAGTCGGACCGAAACGTCCAAGTCTCTTTTATATGCGGTTGTGTGTATAGAGTAATCTAGCTTAGTACCTCTCACAACCTACACAATTGTAAAATTTGGATTGTTCCAACCAGCCAGGAGTTCCCACTTCCTGCAGAGCGACCCGCTCCTGCCTACCTGACTTCAGTCGAAAAACCCTGTGAGCGAGAGGAAGCCGGACCAAGACGCCCAGTTGTGCAGACCAGTTAACAGCCTAGTTAATTGGGACAACTTATCCACATGACGCCTAGGTGCGAGTATCTCCATTTGACAACACATTACAATGCGAATTAGTCCCTTTCGTTGTTATCTACTAAACTATAATAATAATAATAATATAATAATATGTAATAATATTTTTATTTCATTGCAAGTTTACATCAGATTTTGTAATTACAATCATGAGCTGAAGTACAAAGAGAGCCACTATTATGCCATGGCATTATGGGCAGATTAATCTAATGACCTTAATACTTAATACTAGAAAATTGATTGAGTTTGTTTTAGTTAACATTAGTTATAACAGTTAATAAATTACTCAAATTACAATCTGGGGATATTACATTGTGACAAGTGTTTTGTAGGATGGTTACGTCAGTAAATATTGAAATTATATTACAGGAAATAACACTGAGCATTGTTGAAAGTGTTTACTTTGATTATTTAGTTTAGGTGAGTAGGTGGTTCTGAGAAGTCTTAAATTGATGTTCAGACCAGGTTATTTTAGTATTTACTGGAATAATTCTGATTTTTGGGCCCTTTTCATAGAATTTTTACACAGGGGTGATATGGACACGGGGTATATCAAAAGTGATCTGTTCTTGTATTAGGTCATGGGTCCCGCTAAAGTTGGAGAGAATTTTGAGCGGAGTATGTAGTAGGCAAAGAATAAGTGTGAATGTTCTTTACGGTGAGTAGTTTTAGGCTTTGAATATTTGAGTATGCTGTCTAGAGGGAATTTGTTATGATTCTGACCGCAGCCTTTGCTGGGTTATGAGCGGTCTAAGGTGATTTAATGTTGTTGATCCCATGCACAAATTCCATAGGTGAATAAGGGTAGATGAGTGAATGATACAAATGCAAGAGAGCTGATTGAGGCACATAGTAGCGTATCTTTAATAGTATGCCTACTGTCTTTGAGGGTTTTCTTGAAATTTTGTTGTATGTGTGTTTGGAATTTAAGGCTACTTCAGGTGGATTCCTGGAATTTTCCTCTGTGAGTCTTGTGATGGGTGAACCATTGAGCTTATGTTAAGTGAACATTTGTAGTCTGTTTCAAACTGAATGAAATAGGTCTTGTTAGTATTGAGAGTGCTTATTAGTCGTCGTCCATGTAGATATTTTCTGTAATTCAGCATTAACAGTGTTGGCCAGTATGACTGGGTTTGGGTGAGAGAAGACATATGTAGTGTCATCTGCAAACAATATGGGTTTGAGTAGTTGTGATGCTTTCGGTAGGTCATAGATGTAAATGAGGAATAGGAGTGGCCCCAGGACACTTCCTTATGGGACACCGACTGTAATTTGTTTTTGTGGAAGAGTTAGCTCCGTTTGTGTATACGTATTGGCTTCTGTTACTAAGGTATGACTTTAGGTAGTTGAGTGAGTGCCCTCTCATACCATAGTGTGCTAATTTTGTGAGCAGTAAATCATGGTCGACTGTATCAAAAGCTTTGCGTAAATCAATGAAAATTCCCAGTGGGACTTCTTTCTTCTCAAGTGCGGTGTATATTAGCTCTAGCATGTGTATAATAGCATCATTTGTGCTTTTGTTAGTCCTGAATCCAAACGGACAAAGGTTGAGTATGTTGTGGGAGACGAGGTAAAAATAGATCTGCCTATGAATTAATTTTTCAAAGATTTTAGAGAGCAGAGGTAAGTTAGATATTGGTCTATAATTATTAAAGTCTGCTTGATCATCTCCTTTGTAGATCGGGGTGACCCTCGTTATTTTGAGAATTGATGGGAAGGTGGAGGCTTCAATGGATTTGTTGAAGAGTGTTGCAATAATTGGTGACAGTACATGAGAAGCTTTTTTGTACATAAAACGTAATAAACTGTTTATGTCTCCTGCCTTGTTTTTAAGGGTGTTGATGATGAGCGAGACTTCTATTGGGTTGGTTGGAGCTAAGAATAGTTTATTCGGGTAGGTGTTTGTAACTAATTTGTAGCATCTCAGGGATTCCTTGCTGAAGTACCAAAGGCTCCCACACTCCACGAATAAGTACCCTATAACAGTATCATTGAATGCATATTCCTTGTATTTTATTGGGGTCGAGGTGTTACCACAGCCCCCAGCCCACCAGAGATGAAACATATCTGCAACCAGCCACCAACCTGCCCCATGTTTAAACTAGAGTAAGAATTCAGGTAGATAGAAATGGGATGGCAGGTTTCTGGGTTGAATTTCACTCTGGCTTGATTGGATCC
>WNWK01020711.1:10000-35330 GCA_009830355.1 Cherax destructor | reverse complement strand
AGAAATTACCAATTGCTATTTGTTACCGAGTACTTGATGTCCTATTCCTTATCTTACTATGAGAGTTGACCGTTCACAAACAGCTTAGCGGTTATGTAATTGGAACTTACACCCGACACCCCAAAAACCACGCATAGGTGAATACTTGCGATGCAGCTTGTCCAGCGTGTAGTATCCTGTAGATTGTCCAACTCAATGTGATGTTCTGGCGTATATCCACTTTCGTTTCTTGTCGATATATAATATAACCTATTCACTGTATTTCTTTCACTTGTCACATATTTATTTCACTTTATTATCTAGGATGACACACGTGGCAAAGTCGCCTGGAGCACACTAGGCCCACTCTGACCCCGCCACCAAATATTTATTTCTAGTTCACTTATAAAATTATGGCTCCCCCAACACTTATGTGGCTCAGGGCAACTCGTAAATCACTTCAAGGGTTGTTCACTACCCTGACACACTTGATAACCCCTGCAGTACCCTTGGGCAGCCCTCAAAAACGCTTATATTCACGGATCCCTACAAGTTGTGACTAGCCCATGCGGCGTCCCTAGCGTGTGTGTGTGTGAGTGTGTGTGTGTGTGTGTGTGTGAGTGCGTGTGAGAGAGTGCGTAACTATCCAACGGATCGACACGCTCACTTCTTCTGCTTTATGCAATTCAATGTTTGAAAAAAATATTACATAAATATTTTTTTGTAACTTTTCTTCAGAAAACACATCTTGATGGGAATTTAAGGTTCAGTTCCATTAATAATTATTTGGAAACTCTTAAAGCAACTTCGAGTGTCTAATAAATAATTGAGTTATGCATCAAACTAACTCTGTGAAAGAGAACTTCAGGAAACAATACGTTGTGTCAAGGTTGTGAAAACTTGTGCTTTGTGCTCCTTCTTTTGACACTTTAGTATTTAATATCCATTAAATAATAACGTGGCTTGGGAGAGTGAGCGCAACGAGTAGTGGAGACTCGGTCCTCCGTCCTTGGTCAGCTTTGTTCCTTAATAATCTGTGTTCCTTAATAATCTGTGTTCCTTAATAATCTGTGTTCCTTAATAATCTTTGTTCCTTATTAACCAGTGTTCCTTAATAATCTGTGTTTCTTAATAATCTGTGTTCCTTAATAATCTGTGCTCCTTAATAATCTGTGTTCCTTAATAATCTGTGTTCTTTAATAATCTGTGTTCCTTAATAACCTGTGTTCCTTAATAATCTGTGTTCCTTAATAATCTGTGTTCCTTAATAATATGTGTTCCTTAATAATCTGTGTTCCTTAATAATCTGTGTTCCTTAATAATCTGTGTTCCTTAACCTGTGTTCCTTATTAATCTGTGTTCCTTTATAACCTGTGTTCCTTAATAATATGTGTTCCTTAATCTGTGTTCCCTAATAATCTGTGTTCATTATTAATCTGTGTTCCTTAATAATCTGTGTTTCTTGATAACCTGTGTTCCTTAATAATATGTGTTCCTTAATCTGTGTTCCTTAATAAACTGTGTTCCTTAATAATCTGTGTTCCTTAATAATCTGTGTTCCTTAATAATCTGTGTTCCTTAATAATCTGTGTTCCTTAATAATCTGTGTTCCTTAATAATATGTGTTCCTTAATAATATGTGTTCCTTAATAATATGTGTTCCTCAATAATCTGTTTTCCTTAATAATCTGTGTTCCTTCATAACCTGTGTTCCTTAATAATCTGTGTTTCTTAATAATCTGTGTTCCTTAATAATATGTGTTTCTTAATAATCTGTGTTCTTTAGTAATCTGTGTTCATTAATAACATGTGTTCCTTAATAATCTGTGTTTTTTAATAATCTGTGTTCCTTAATAATCTGTTCCTTAATAACCTGTGTTCTTACTAATCTGTGTTCCTTAATAATCTGTGTTCCTTAAAAATATGTGTTCCTTAATAATCTGTGTTCCTTAAAAATATGTGTTCCTTAATAACCTGTGTTCCTTAATAATCTGTGTTCCTTAATAACCTGTGTTCCTTAATAATTTGTGTTCCTTAATAACCTGTGTTCCTTAATAATCTGTGTTCCTTAATAACATGTTCCCTAATAATCTGTGTTCATTATTAATCTGTGTTCCTTAATAATCTGTGTTTCCTAATAACCTGTGTTTCTTAATAATATTTGTTCCTTAATCTGTGTTCCTTAATAATCTGTGTTCCTTAATAATCTGTGTTCATTAATAATCTGTGTTCCTTAATAATCTGTGTTCCTTAATAATCTGTGTTCCTTAATAATATGTGTTCCTTAATAATATGTGTTCTTTAATAATCTGTGTTCCTTAATAATCTGTGTTCCTTCATAACCTGTGTTCCCTAATAATCTGGTTTTCTTAATAATCTGTGTTCCTTAATAACCTGTGTTCTTAATAATCTGTGTTCCTTAATAATATGTGTTCCTTAATCTGTGTTCCTTAATAATCTGTGTTCCTTAATAATCTGTGTTCATTAATAATCTGTGTTCCTTAATAACATGTGTTCCTTAATAATCTGTGTTCCTTAATAATCTGTGTTCCTTCATAACCTGTGTTCCTTAATAATCTGTGTTTCTTAATAATCTGTGTTCCTTAATAACCTGTGTTCTTAATAATCTGTGTTCCTTAATAATCTGTGTTCCTTAATAATATGTGTTTCTTAATAATCTGTGTTCCTTAGTAATCTGTGTTCCTTAATAATATGTGTTCCTTAATAATCTGTGTTCCTTAATAATCGGTGTTCCTTAATAATCTGTGTTCCTTAATAATATGTGTTCCTTAATAACCTGTGTTCCTTAATAATCTGTGTTCCTTAATAATATGTGTTCCTTAATAATCTGTGTTCCTTAATAATCTGTGTTCCTTAATAACCAGTGTTCCTTAATAACCAGTGTTCCTTAATAACCAGTGTTCCTTAATAACCAGTGTTCCTTAATAACCAGTGTTCCTTAATAACCAGTGTTCCTTAATAATCTGTGTTCCTTAATAACCAGTGTTCATTAATAACCAGTGTTCCTTAATAATCTGTGTTCCTTAATAAACAGTGGTCCTTAATAATATGTGTTCCTTAATAATCTGTGTTCCTTAATAATCTGTGTTCCTTAATAATATGTGTTCCTTAATAATCTGTGTTCCTTAATAATCTGTGTTCCTTAATAATCTGTGTTCCTTAATAATATGTGTTCCTTAATAATCTGTGTTCCTTAATAATCTGTGTTCCTTAATAACCAGTGTTCCTTAATAACCAGTGTTCCTTAATAACCAGTGTTCCTTAATAATGGTGTTTCACTCGAATACGACTCAACGAAACTTACTGGTTTCTATGGAAGTATATATTGATTGGTAATTTATTTACTACAGTTACTGTAGTAAATTACCAATCAATATACTATACATATAAAGGATAACATATACTAAGAGATTTTCAATAGAGTTCAGGTCCATTCAGCAGAATTAGACATAAAATATCAAAGAACAAAACATATGTGCAACACTTGAGTGCCTTGAGTGCCGGAACGTTTGGTTTGCACATGAGGAGAAGTGCAGCCGAATACAGTCTTTTCAAAATGCTCTCATAGATCTTTTTAATGGTTAGTGAAAACTCTACTTTGTTATTGCCATCACAAGCAAAAGTGACATATTCTTACCACGTCAAGTGGGAATATGACTCTTTGTGACATAATTCAGATGTGGGGAATCACGAATCAATGTGTTGATTTCCCGCCATTTTTCAGGTTGGAGGGAAGGGGGTGTAGGAAAGAGAGTTTGGTGGATCACTGTAACATAATACTTGAACCTACACCCGACGTTGCTACATTTCCACTACCACCTCTTAAATATAAGACTAATAACATAATATAATAATATCTTTATTTCTACCAGTACATGTACAAGGTATACAGACCTCTGTCACATTCCTAGGCTTGTACAGAAGAAACTCAACCCAGTGTCACATTCCTAGGCTTTACGTGAGAACATAGACACATGTCGACATCTAGTTTGTCAGGAAGAACCTAACCTCACTGTACTGAGTGCAGTGATGAACAGCTAATTTCCTGTCATTCTCAGGCTGGTACATGTGAATAACACTAACACTCACTGTACACATTCTAGGCTTGTAGCAGTAAGAACACTACCCACGTACAGTCAGGCTGTACATGTGAAGAACACGTGACACCACTGTTTCACTGACCAGAAGAACCGACAACTTCACTGTCACATCCTAGCTTGTCAGTGAAGAACACAACCTCATGCACATTCCGCTGAAGACTTCCGTCACATTAGCTTGAAGTGAAGAACACTAACCTCACTGTCACATTCCTAGGCTTGTACAGTGAAGAACACTAACCTCACTGTCACATTTAGCTAAGAAGCTTGTCACAGTGTAAGGAAGCACTAACCTTCACTGTCACATTCCTAGGCTTGTACAGTGAAGAACACTAACCTCACTGTCACATTCCTAGGCTTGTACAGTGAAGAACACTAACCTCACTGTCACATTCCTAGGCTTGTACAGTGAAGAACACTAACCTCACTGTACATTCCTAGGCTTGTACAGTGAAGAACACTAACCCTCACTGTACATTCCTAGGCTTGTACAGTGAAGAACACTAACCTCACTGTCATTCTAGGCTTGTACAGTGAAGAACACTAACCCTCACTGTCACATTCCTAGGCTTGTACAGTGAAGAACACTAACCCTCACTGTCACATTCCTAGGCTTGTACAGTGAAGAACACTAACCTTCACTGTCACATTCCTAGGCTTGTACAGTGAAGAACACTAACCCTCACTGTCACATTCCTAGGCTTGTACAGTGAAGAACATACCTACTGCACATTTAGTTGTACATGAGAACTAACCCTCACTGTCACATTCCTAGGCTTGTACAGTGAAGAAATACCTCACGTCACACCGCTGTGAGAACACTAAGTCATCAATTCCTAGGCTTGTACAGTGAAGAACACTAACCCTCACTGTCACATTCCTAGGCTTGTCAGTAAGACACTAACTACTGTCACATTCCACTTTCGTGAAGAACACTAACCCTCACTGTCACATTCCTAGGCTTGTACAGTGAAGAACACTAACCCTCACTGTCACATTCTAGCGCAGTGAAGACACTAACACTCAATTTAGCTTGAAGTGAAGAACACTAACCTCACTGTCACATTCCAGCTTTAATGAAGAACTAACCCATGTCAATTCTGGCTGTACAGTGAAGAACACTAACCTCACTGTCACATTCCTAGCTTACAGTGAAGAACACTAACTCACTGTCACATTCCTAGGTTTACAGTAAGAACACTAACCTCACTGTCACATTCCTAGGCTTGTACTGGACATACCAGTACATCCAGGCTTGTACGTAAGAACACTAACCTTCACTAAGTCACATTCTGAGCTTGTACAGTGAAGAAACTAACTTACTGACCAGGTGAGTGAACACAATTCACTGTCATTCTGCTAGTGAGCACTATACGTCATCTGCTTGTACAGTGAAGACACTAACCTTCACTGTACATTCTAGACTGAAGACACTAACCTCATGTCTTCCAGCTTGTACAGTGAAGAACACTAACCTTCACTGTCACATTCCTAGGCTTGTACAGTGAAGAACACTAACCTTCACTGTCACATTCCTAGGCTTGTACAGTGAAGAACACTAACCTTCACTGTCACATTCCTAGGCTTGTACAGTGAAGAACACTAACCTTCACTGTCACATTCTACTTGTACAGTGAAGAACACTAACCTTCACTGTCACATTCCAGGGCTTGTACAGTGAAGAACCTAAGCGCTTCACTG
This sequence comes from Cherax destructor, assembly GCA_009830355.1. NCBI lineage: Eukaryota > Metazoa > Arthropoda > Malacostraca > Decapoda > Parastacidae > Cherax > Cherax destructor. The sequence goes on along the minus strand of WNWK01020711.1, from coordinate 29,532 downwards.
TACATTCTAGGCTTGACATGAAAACATCTAACCTTCACTGTACATTCTACTAGTATCAGTGAATGAAATAATTACTGTCACATTCCAGGCTGACAGTGAAGAACACTAATTCACTGTCATTCCAGTTTACATGAAGTAACACAACCCTGAATCACATTCACTGCTTGTACAGAAGAACACTAACCTTCACTGTCACATTCCTAGGCTTGTACAGTGAAGAACACTAACCTTCACTGTCACATTACATCAACACAAGACGACTTATTTTGCGCACGACCAGGGTGTTCACGGTGACTCTGACTCATATATGAATCTGGCAGTGTTCCTAACTAGGGTTAATAACATACTGGCCAATACTATTGAATGCACATTTATATGTATGGTAATGAGAACTGGCCTTAGTGAAAGATGTATCCACTGAATTTCAAGACACAGAAATACGTCTACACCCGGGAACACACACTGCCTGTTAGAGAAGGAAGTCATCCAGATTATCCAGGGATGTAACAGGATGTTACTACCAACAGTACTGGAATCTTACAGATGTTACTACCAACAGTACTGGAGATCTTACTAGGATGTTACTACCAACAGTACTGGAGTATCTTAACAGGATGTTACTACCAACAGTACTGAGCATCTTACACAGGATGTTACTACCAACAGTACTGGAGTATCTTAACAGGATGTTACTACCAACAGTACTGGAGTATCTTAACAGGATGTTACTACCAACAGTACTGAGTATCTTAACAGGATGTTACTACCAACAGTACTGGAGTATCTTACCAGGATGTTACTACCAACAGTACTGGAGTATCTTAACTTAGGATGTTACTACCAACAGTACTGGAGTATCTTAACAGGATGTTACTACCAACAGTACTGGAGTATCTTAACAGGATGTTACTACCAACAGTACTGGAGTATCTTACACAGGATGTTACTACCAACAGTACTGGAGTATCTTACACAGGATGTTACTACCAACAGTACTGGAGTATCTTAACAGGATGTTACTACCAACAGTACTGGAGTATCTTACACAGGATGTTACTACCAACAGTACTGGAGTATCTTAACAGGATGTTACTACCAACAGTACTGGAGTATCTTACACAGGATGTTACTACCAACAGTACTGGAGTATCTTAACAGGATGTTACTACCAACAGTACTGGAGTATCTTAACAGGATGTTACTACCAACAGTACTGGAGTATCTTAACAGGATGTTACTACCAACAGTACTGGAGTATCTTAACAGGATGTTACTACCAACAGTACTGGAGTATCTTAACAGGATGTTACTACCAACAGTACTGGAGTATCTTAACAGGATGTTACTACCAACAGTACTGGAGTATCTTATCAGGATGTTACTACCAACAGTACTGGAGTATCTTACACAGGATGTTACTACCAACAGTACTGGAGTATCTTAACAGGATGTTACTACCAACAGTACTGGAGTATCTTAACAGGATGTTACTACCAACAGTACTGGAGTATCTTAACAGGATGTTACTACCAACAGTACTGGAGTATCTTACACAGGATGTTACTACCAACAGTACTGGAGTATCTTACAGGATGTTACTACCAACAGTACTGGAGTATCTTAACAGGATGTTACTACCAACAGTACTGGAGTATCTTAACAGGATGTTACTACCAACAGTACTGGAGTATCTTAACAGGATGTTACTACCAACAGTACTGGAGTATCTTAACAGGATGTTACTACCAACAGTACTGGAGTATCTTAACAGGATGTTACTACCAACAGTACTGGAGTATCTTAACAGGATGTTACTACCAACAGTACTGCAGTATCTTAACAGGATGTTACTACCAACAGTACTGGAGTATCTTACACAGGATGTTACTACCAACAGTACTGGAGTATCTTACACAGGATGTTACTACCAACAGTACTGGAGTATCTTAACAGGATGTTACTACCAACAGTACTGGAGTATCTTAACAGGATGTTACTACCAACAGTACTGGAGTATCTTAACAGGATGTTACTACCAACAGTACTGGAGTATCTTAACAGGATGTTACTACCAACAGTACTGGAGTATCTTAACAGGATGTTACTACCAACAGTACTGAGTATCTTAACAGGATGTTACTACCAACAGTACTGGAGTATCTTAACAGGATATTACTACCAACAGTACTGGAGTATCTTAACAGGATGTTACTACCAAAAGTACTAGAGTATCTTACACAGGATGTTACTACCAACAGTACTGGAGTATCTTAACAGGATGTTACTACCAACAGTACTGGAGTATCTTAACAGGATGTTACTACCAACAGTACTGGAGTATCTTAACAGGATGTTACTACCAACAGTACTGGAGTATCTTAACAGGATGTTACTACCAACAGTACTGAGTATCTTAACAGGATGTTACTACCAACAGTACTGGAGTATCTTACACAGGATGTTACTACCAACAGTACTGGAGTATCTTAACAGGATGTTACTACCAAAGGTACTGGAGTATCTTAACAGGATGTTGCTACCAACAGTACTGGAGTATCTTACACAGGATGTTACTACCAACAGTACTGGAGTATCTTAACAGGATGTTACTACCAACAGTACTGGTATTAGGATTCTACACAGGATGTCTACTGTACCAACAGTACTGGAGTATCTTACACAGGATGTTACTACCAACAGTACTGGAGTATCTTAACGGATGTTACTACCAACAGTACTGGAACAGTACTGGAGTATCTTAACAGGATGTTACTACAAAAAGTACTGGAGTATCTTAACAGGATGTTACTACCAACAGTACTGGAGTATCTTAACAGGATGTTACTACCAACAGTACTGGAGTATCTTAACAGGATGTTACTACCAACAGTACTGGAGTATCTTAACAGGATGTTACTACCAACAGTACTGGAGTATCTTACACAGGATGTTACTACCAACAGTACTGGAGTATCTTAACAGGATGTTATCTGTACCAACAGTACTGCAGTATCTTAACAGGATGTTACCCAACAGTACTGAGTATCTTAACGGATGTTACACAACAGTACTGAGTATCTAACAGGATGTTACTAAACAAGATCTACATACACAGTACGGAGTATCTTACACAGGATGTTACTACCAACAGTACTGGAGTATCTTAACAGGATGTTACTACCAACAGTACTGCAGTATCTTAACAGGATGTTACTACCAACAGTACTGGAGTATCTTACACAGGATGTTACTACCAACAGTACTGGAGTATCTTAACAGGATGTTACTACCAAAAGTACTGGAGTATCTTACACAGGATGTTACTACCAACAGTACTGGAGTATCTTACACAGGATGTTACTACCAACAGTACTGGAGTATCTTAACAGGATGTTACTACCAACAGTACTGGAGTATCTTACAGGATGTTACTACCAACAGTACTGGAGTATCTTAGACAGGATGTTACTACCAACAGTACTAGAGTATCTTAACAGGATGTTACTACCAACAGTACTGGAGTATCTTAACAGGATGTTACTACCAACAGTACTGGAGTATCTTAACAGGATGTTACTACCAACAGTACTGGAGTATCTTAACAGGATATTACTACCAACAGTACTGGAGTATCTTACACAGGATGTTACTACCAACAGTACTGGAGTATATTACACAGGATGTTACTACCAACAGTACTGGAATATCTTAACAGGATGTTACTACCAACAGTACTGCAGTATCTTACATAGGATGTTACTACCAACAGTACTGGAGTATCTTAACAGGATGTTACTACCAACAGTAATGGAGTATCTTAACAGGATGTTACTACCATTAGTACTGGAGTATCTTACACAGGATGTTACTACCAACAGTACTGGAGTATCTTAACAGGATGTTACTACCAACAGTACTGGAGTATCTGAACAGGGTGTTACTACCAACAGTACTGGAGTATCTTAACAGGATGTTACTACCAACAGTACTGGAGTATCCTAACAGGATGTTACTACAAACAGTACTGGAGTATCTTAACAGGATGTTACTACCAACAGTACTGGAGTATCTTACACAGGATGTTACTACCAACAGTACTGGAGTATCTTACAAAGGATGTTACTACCAACAGTACTGAGTATCTTAACAGGATGTTACTACCAACAGTACTGCAGTATCTTAACAGGATGTTACTACCAACAGTACTGGAGTATCTTAACAGGATGTTACTACCAACAGTACTGGAGTATCTTAACAGGATGTTACTACCAACAGTACTGGAGTATCTTAACAGGATGTTACTACCAACAGTACTGGAGTATCTTAACAGGATGTTACTACCAACAGTACTGGAGTATCTTAACAGGATGTTACTACCAACAGTACTGGAGTATCTTACACAGGATGTTACTACCAACAGTACTGGAGTATCTTACACAGGATGTTACTACCAACAGTACTGGAGTATCTTAAAAGGATGTTATACCAAAAGTACTGGAGTATCTTAACAGGATGTTACTACCACAAGTACTGGAGTATCTTAACAGGATGTTACTACCAACAGTACTGCAGTATCTTAACAGGATGTTACTACCAACAGTACTGGAGTATCTTAACAGGATGTTACTACAAACAGTACTGGAGTATCTTAACAGGATGTTACTACCAACAGTACTGGAGTATCTTACACAGGATGTTACTACCAACAGTACTGGAGTATCTTACTCAGGATGTTACTACCAACAGTACTGGAGTATCTTACACAGGATGTTACTACCAACAGTACTGGAGTATCTTAACAGGATGTTACTACCAAAAGTTCTGGAGTATCTTACACAGGATGTTACTACCAACAGTACTGGAGTATCTTAACAGGATGTTACTACCAACAGTACTGGAGTATCTTAACAGGATGTTACTACCAACAGTACTGGAGTATCTTAACAGGATGTTACTACCAACAAGACCTGGGGTTCTGACAGCTGTGAGGATCATTGTTCTCTCTGGATGTGACTCACAGATCCGACTAACACACAGATGAGAGGGATCAGGAATAGAATAAAGTGATATAGCGGGGAATGGTGAATATAGCGGAAGTGATATAGCGGGGAATGGTGAATATAGCGGAAGTGATATAGCGGGGAATGGTGAATATAGCGGAAGTGATGTAGCGGGGAATGGTGAATATAGCGGAAGTGATATAGCGGGGAATGGTGAATATAGCGGAAGTGATATAGCGGGGAATGGTGAATATAGCGGAAGTGATATAGCGGGGAATGGTGAATATAGCGGAAGTGATATAGCGGGGAATGGTGAATATAGCGGAAGTGACATAGCGGGAAATGGTGAATATAGCGGAAGTGATATAGCGGGAATGGTGAATATAGCGGAAGTGATATAGCGGGGAATGGTGAATATAGGAAGTGATATAGCGGGAATGGTGAATATAGCGGAAGTGATATAGCGGGAATGGTGAATATAGCGGAAGTGATATAGGGGAATGGTGAATATAGCGGAAGTGATATAGCGGGAATGGTGAATATAGCGGAAGTGATATAGCGGGGAATAGTGAATATAGCGGAAATGATATAGCGGGGAATGGTGAATATAGCGGAAGTGATATAGCGGGGAATGGTGAATATAGCGGAAGTGATATAGCAGGGAATGGTGAATATAGCGGAAGTGATATAGCGGGGAATGGTGAATATAGCGGAAGTGATATAGCGGGGAATGGTGAATATAACGGAAGTGATATACCGGGGAATGGTGAATATAGCGGAAGTGATGTAGCGGGGAATGGTGAATATAGCGGAAGTGATGTAGCGGGGAATGGTGAATATAGCGGAAGTGATGTAGCGGGGAATGGTGAATATAGCGGAAGTGATGTAGCGGGGAATGGTGAATATAGCGGAAGTGATGTAGCGGGGAATGGTGAATATAGCGGAAGTGATGTAGCGGGGAATGGTGAATATAGCGGAAGTGATGTAGCGGGGAATGGTGAATATAGCGGAAGTGATATAGCGGGGAATGGTGAATATAGCGGAAGCGATGTAGCAGGGAATGGTGAATATAGCGGAAGTGATGTAGCGGGGAATGGTGAATATAGCGGAAGTGATGTAGCGGCGAATGGTGAATATAGCGGAAGTGATGTAGCGGGGAATGGTGAATATAGCGGAAGTGATATAGCGGGGAATGGTGAATATAGCGGAAGTGATGTAGAGGGGAATGGTGAATATAGCTGAAGTGATATAGCGGGGAATGGTGAATATAGCTGAAGTGATATAGCCTGGGAATTGTGAATATAGCGGAAGTGATATATATTAGAGGGAGGAGAGAATGTAGAATGAGAAAAAGGAGAGAGGAGGGTGAGAGGGAATGGTATTGTGTGGGAAGGGTGAGTGGGCAGGCTGGGTTAATCAGGGTAGGGGGTGGGAATGGTGAATGTGTGTCACGTGACCTGTAATTGACGTAACGCTCTCCTCTCCCGTTCCTTCCTGGCTTGTAGTGAGGGCATTTTCAGTAAACAATTTAGTGAATAATTGTGATGAGTTAAAGGATAATAATAATGATAATAATAATAATAATAATAATAATAATAATAATAATAATAATAATAATAATAATAATAATAATAATAATAATAATAACAACATCAACAACAACAACAACAATAACAACATCAACAATAATAATAATAATACTAATAATGAAAACAACAACAACAACAACCCTGAATTGCAACACTAATGAAAAAGCATCGAAAAGAACTGGTTGATCCAAAGCTGGTCTGGCAGCACCTGTCTCAACCAGGGGTCTACCTGAGCTGGTCTGGCAGCACCTGTCTCAACCAGGGGTCTACCTGAGCTGGTCTGGCAGCACCTGTCTCAACCAGGGGTCTACCTGAGCTGGTCTGGCAGCACCTGTCTCAACCAGGGGGTCTACCTGAGCTGGTCTGGCAGCACCTGTCTCAACCAGGGGTCTACCTGAGCTGGTCTGGCAGCACCTGTCTCAACCAGGGGTCTACCTGAGCTGGTCTGGCAGCACCTGTCTCAACCAGGGGTCTATCTGAGCTGGTCTGGCAGCACCTGTCTCAACCAGGGGTCTATCTGAGCTGGTCTGGCAGCACCTGTCTCAACCAGGGGTCTATCTGAGCTGGTCTGGCAGTACCTGTCTCAACCAGAGGTCTACCTGAGCTGGTCTGGCAGCACCTGTCTCAACCAGGGGTCTATCTGAGCTGGTCTGGCAGCACCTGTCTCAACCAGAGGTCTACCTGAGCTGGTCTGGCAGCACCTGTCTCAACCAGGGGTCTACCTGAGCTGGTCTAGCAGCACCTGTCTCAACCAGGGGTCTACCTGAGCTGGTCTGGCAGCACCTGTCTCAACCAGGGGTCTATCTGAGCTGGTCTGGCAGCACCTGTCTCAACCAGAGGTCTACCTGAGCTGGTCTGGCAGCACCTGTCTCAACCAGGGGTCTATCTGAGCTGGTCTGGCAGTACCTGTCTCAACCAGGGGTCTACCTGAGCTGGTCTGGCAGCACCTGTCTCAACCAGGGGTCTACCTGAGCTGGTCTGGCAGCACCTGTCTCAACCAGAGGTCTACCTGCTCAGTGTTCCGGGGGTCAACGCCCCCCTCGGCCCTCATTACAAGACCTAGTGGATCAGGGTCAGATCAACCAGGCTGCTACTGCTCACATCACGCAGTCCCAACGTACGAGCCACACAGCCCAGCTGGTCAGGAACTGTGGATGATAGTGTGGTAGTATGGAGTTGCTGCGGATGATAGTGTGGTAGTATGGGGTTGCTGCGGATGATAGTGTAGTAGTATGGAGTTGCTGTGGATGATAGTGTGGTAGTAAGGGGTTGCTGCGGATGATAGTGTGGTAGTATGGAGTTGCTGTGGATGATAGTGTGGTAGTATGGAGTTGCTGTGGATGATAGTGTGGTAGTATGGAGTTGCTGTAGAGATGGAGCATGGATTGCGCGATATGGTGGAGTATGGGGTTCTGCAGAGATAGTGAGTAGTACTGGTAGCGCGGATGATAGTGGTAGTATGGATTCTGCGATGATAGTGTATGGAGTTGCTGTGGATGATAGTGTGTAGTATGGAGTTGCTGTGAGATAGTATGGCAGTATGGGAGCTGTGGATGATAGTGTAGTATGGAGTTGCTGCGGATGATAGTTGGTAGATGGGGTTGCTGCGGATATGTGTGGTAGATATACTGCTGTGGAGATAGTGTGGTAGTATGGAGTTGCTGTGGATGCAGTGGTAGATGGGGTTGCTACGGAGATATGTGGTAGTAGGGGTTGCACTGATGATAGTGGTAGATGGAGTTGCTGTGGATGATAGTGTGGTAGTATGGAGCTTGCTGTGGATGATAGTGTGTAGCATGGAGTCTGCGGATGATAGTGTTACGATGGATCTGCAGACGATAGTGTAGACAGAGTGCTGTGGAGATAGGTGGCTAGTATGGAGTTCTGAGATCGAGTGGGATTCTGTAGATGTGTCGGTAGCATGAGTTACTCGAGCTGATAGTGGCAGATGGGGTCTCTGACGATGTAGTGAGATGGAGCTGCTGAATAGATGGTAGTATGGAGCTGTCTGTGGATGCTGTGTAGCATGGGGTCTACGAGATAGTGTGGCAGTACTTGCTACGATAGGTGGTAGTATGAGCTGCTGTGGATGATAGTAGGAAGGTTCTGCTGATGATATGGGTATAGGATGCTGCGGATGATAGTGGGCTAGATAGAGGCCTGTGGATATAGTGGGGTAGATGGAGCTGCTGTAGATAGTTGTAATGATGCTGTGGAGATAAGCGTGTAGTAGGAACTGTCGGATGATAGTGTGGTAGTATGGGTTGCTGCGGATGATAGTGTGGTAGTATGGAGTTGCTGTGGATGATAGTGGTAGTATGGAGTGCTGTGGATGATAGTGCGGTAGTATGGGGTTACTACGGATGATAGTGGTAGTATGGGGTTGCTACGGATGATAGTGGGTAGTATGAGTTGCTGTGGATGATAGTGGTAGATGGAGTTGCATGGATGATAGTGGGAGTATAGAGTTGCTGCGGATGATAGTGGTTAGCATGGAGTTGCTGCGATGATAGTGGGTAGTATGGGGCTGCTCGGATGATAGTATGTGTAGTATGGAGTCTGTGGATGATAGTGTGGTAGTATGGAGTTGCTGTGGATGATAGTGTGGTAGTATGGAGTTGCTGACTGGATGATAAGTGTGGTAGTGATGGGGTCGTGATGATAGTGGTAGTATGGAGTTGCTGGAGATAGTGTGTAGATGGAGTTGCTGTGATGATAGTGGTAGTATGGAGTTGCTGTGGATATAGTGATAGTATGGAGTTGCTGCGATGATAGTGTGAGTATGGGGTCTACTGATATGGGTAGTATGGAGTTGCTGGATGATAGTGTGAGTATGGAGCTCGATGATAGTGGAGTATGGAGTGCTGTGACGATAGTGGTAGTATGAGTTGCGTGAGATAGTGTAGTAGTATGGAGTTGCTGCGGATGATAGTGTGGTAGTATGGAGTTGCTGCGATGATAGTGGTAGTATGGGGTTGCTGCGGATGATAGTGTTAGTATGGAGTTGCTGCGGATGATAGTGGGTAGTATGGGTTGCTCGGATGATAGGTGGTAGTATGGAGTTGCTCGGAGATAGTGGTAGTATGGAGTTGCTGCGGATGATAGTGTGGAGTATGGAGTTGCTGGGATGATAGTGTGGTAGTATGGAGTGCTGGGATGATAGTGTGGTAGTATGAGTTGCTGGATGATAGTGGTAGTATGGAGTGCTGTGGATGATAGTGTAGTAGCATGGAGCTGCTGCGAGATAGTGGAGTATGGGGTACGGATGATAGTGTGGTAGCATGGGGTTGCTGTGATGATAGTGGGTAGATGGAGTGCTGTGGAGATAGTTGGCAGTATGGAGTTGCTACGGATGATAGTGTGGTAGTATGGAGCTTGCTGCGGATGATAGTGGGTAGTATGGAGTCGCGATATATGGTAGTATGGGTTCTACGAGATAGTGGATATGGTCTGGATGATAGTGGTAGTATGGGCTGCGATGATAGGTGTAGTATGGAGTTCTGCGATGATGTGGAGTAGGAGTTGCTGGATGATAGTGTGGTAGTATGGGGTTGCCGATGATAGTGTAAATGGTTGCTGATGATAGTGGGTAGTAAGGGTTGTGCGGATGATAGTGTGGTAGATGGAGTTGCTGTGGATGATAGTGTGGTAGTAATATGTGAGATGGTGGTAGTATGATTAGGATGTATGTAGTATGGAGTTGCTGTGGATGATAGTGTGGTAGTAAGTAGTAGGTGTGTGCTCGGATGATGGGTGGTAGTATGGAGTTGCTGGGATGATAGTGTGGTAGTATGGAGTTGCTGGGATGATAGTGGTAGTATGGGTTGCTGCGATGATAGTGGTAGTATGGGTTCTGGAGATAGTGTGGTAGTATGGAGTTGCTGTGGATGATAGTGTGGTAGTATGGAGTTGCTGTGGATGATAGTGTGGTAGTATGGAGTTGCTTGGATGATAGTGTGGTAGTATAGAGTTGCTGTGGATGATAAAGAGGAACTTAGCAAACCTTTGGCAAATCTTTTCAATATATCACTACAAACTGGCATAGTGCCAGACAAGTGGAAAAGGGCAAATGTAATACCTATTTACAAGGCAGGTGACAGGTCCTTAGCTTCGAACTATAGACCAATAAGCCTTACCTCCATAGTTGGTAAATTTATGGAATCAATAATTGCCGAGGCAATTCGTAGCCATCTTGAAAAGCATAAATTGATTAATGAATCTCAACACGGTTTTACAAAGGGCGTTCATGTCTTACGAATTTACTAACTTTTTCACTAAGGTGTTTGAGGAAGTAGATCATGGTAATGAATATGATATTGTGTATATGGACTTCAGTAAGGCTTTCGATAAAGTTCCACATCAGAGGCTACTGAGGAAACTTAAGGCACACGGAATAGGAGGAGAAAATTTTTCCTGGGTAGAGGCATGGTTGACTAATAGGCGGCAGAGAGTTTGCATAAATGGAGAGAAATCAGAATGGGGGCGTGTCTCAAGCGGTGTTCCACAGGGGTCAGTTTTGGGCCCCCTGTTGTTTACAATTTACATAAACGACATAGATGAGGGAATAAATAGTAGCATAAGTAAATTTGCTGATGACACCAAAATAGGCCGTCCAATTCATTCAAACGAGGACATTAGAGCACTCCAGGATGATTTGAATAGACTGATGCAGTGGTCGGAGAAGTGGCAGATGCAGTTTAATGTAAACAAATGCAAAGTTCTAAATGTTGGGCAGGACAATAACCATGCCACATATAAGCTGAATAATATAGATCTTATTACTTGTAATTGCGAGAAGGATTTAGGAGTTCTGGTTAGTAGTAATCTGAAGCCTAGACAACAGTGCATAAGTGTTCGCAATAAAGCTAACAGAATCCTTGGCTTCATATCAAGAAGTATAAATAACAGAAGTCCTCAGGTTGTTCTTCAACTCTATATATCTTTGGTTAGGCCTCATTTAGATTATGCTGCACAGTTCTGGTCACCGTATTACAGAATGGATATAAATGCACTGGAAAACGTACAGAGGAGGATGACAAAGTTGATCCCATGTATCAGAAATCTTCCCTATGAGGATAGACTGAGGGCCCTGAATCTGCACTCTCTAGAAAGGCGTAGAATTAGGGGGATATGATTGAGGTGTACAAATGGAAAACAGGAATAAACAAAGGGGATGTAAATAGCGTGCTGAAAATATCCAACGAAGACAGGACTCGCAGCAATGGTTTCAAGTTGGAAAAGTTCAGATTCAGGAAGGATATAGGAAAGCACTGGTTTGGTAATAGAGTTGTGGATGAGTGGAACAAACTCCCGAGTACCGTCATAGATGCAAAGACGTTGTGTAGTTTTAAAATAGGTTAGATAAATACATGAGTGGGTGTGGATGGGTGTGAGCTTGTACTAGGTCAGATGCAGTGCTCCTTCCTTAAGTGAATGTAACCTGACCTGTACTAATTCCTTATGGATTTGCCAGTGTTGACAGTATAGAGTGGCGTGACGGTAGGTGGTGAAGGTCTGACAGGTTGATTACTAGGTAGTGCAGGCGCTGCCTGGATGTATGTGGCTGGGTCGCATTGGCTAAGCCGTGGAGTATGGATTGCTCGCAGCATAGTGTCAGTATGTCTATGCATAGTGCGGTAGATGGAGCTTGCTGTGAGATAGTGGTAGTATGACCTGGGATGACTGCTGGTAGATGGAGTTGCTGCTATACTGTGGAGATTGGGGCAGATAGTGCTAGCTGGGCTGCGATGATAGTGCAGTATGGGCTTGTGTGATGATAGTGGTAGCATGCTCATGTATCGGATATGGTTGCTGCGATATGGTAGATGGGGTTGCTGATATAGTGTGGTATGGAGTGCTGCGGATGATAGTGTGGTAGTATGGAGTTGCTGTGGATGATAGTGTGGTAGTATGGGGTTGCTGCGATGATAGTGTGGAATATGAGTTGCTGCGGACTGATAGTGGTAGTATGGGTTGCTGTGAGATAGTGGAGTATGGAGTGCTGTGGATGATAGTGGAGTATGGAGTTCGGATGATAGTGTGCAGTAGGAGTTGCGGAGATAGTGATAGCATGGAGTGCTGTGAGATAGTGGGTAGTATGGAGTTGCTGTGATGAAGTGCGGAGATGATCAGAGATACGTATGTCTAGTGGGTGACTGACAGTGGACTGAGCTGGATGAATGTGGTAGTATGGAGCTTGCTGTGGATGATAGGTGGTCAGATGGGTTGCTGTGGATGATATGATGGTGATGGAGCTGCTGCGGAGATATGTAGCATGGAGTTGCTGTGGATGATAGTGCTGGTAGATGGTTGCTGATGATAGTGGGAGTATGGAGCTCTGTGGATGATAGTGGGTAGATGGGTGCTCGAGATAGTGGTAGCATGGTGCTGTGGATGATAGTGTGGTAGTATGGGTTGCTGGGATGATAGTGGGTATGGGGTGCTGGATGATAGTGTGGTAGTATGGAGTTGCTGGATGATAGTGTGGTAGTATGGGGTTGCTGCGGATGATAGTGGTAGTATGGAGTTGCTGTGATGATAGTGGGTAGTATGGAGTTGCTGTGGATGTACAGATGTGCGTAGTATGGGCTGCTACGGATGATAGTGTGGTAGTGCATGGAGTTGCTGCGATGATAGTGGTAGTATGGAGTTGTGTGGATGATATGTGGTAGTATGGGTTGCGGGATGATAGTGTGGTAGTATGGAGTTGCTGCGGATGATAGTGTGGTAGTATGGGTTGCTGTGGATGATAGTGTGGTAGTATGGAGTTGCTGTGGATGATAGTGTGGTAGTATGGAGTTGCTGCGGATGATAGTGTGGTAGTATGGAGTTGCTGTGGATGATAGTGTGGTAGTATGGAGTTGCTGTGGATGATAGTGTGGTAGTATGGAGTGCTGGAGATAGGGGCAATGGTTCGTATAGGAGTAGATTGGAGTGTGAGAATGGAGAAGTGGAGTATGGAGTGCGTGATGATAGTGGGTAGATGGGTGCTGGAGATAGTGGGAGTATGGGCTGCTGGAGATAGTGGGTAGTATGGAGTGCTGCGAGATAGTGTGGTAGATGGAGTTCTGAGATAGTGGGAGATGGAGCGCGTGAGATAGTGGGAGTATGGAGCGTGCGATGATGTGGAGATGGAGTGCTGGAGATAGTGGTAGTATGGAGTTGCTGTGGATGATAGTGTAGTATGGGTTGCTGCGGAGATAGTGTGGTAAGGTTGGGGAGATATGGTAGTATGAGTTGCTGTGGATGATAGGTGGTAGTATGGGTTGCTGGATGATAGTGTGGTATAGGATTGCTGGGATGATAGTGGTAGTATGGAGTTGCTGGGATGATAGTGTGGTAGTATGGAGTTGCTGTGGATGATAGTGTGGTAGATGGGGCTGTGACGATAGTGGGTAGTATGGAGTGCTGGATGATAGTGGTAGATGGAGTTGCTGCGGATGATAGTGGTAGTATGGGTTGCTGTGATGATAGTGTGGTAGATGGAGTTGCTTGGATGATAGTGTGGTAGTATGGAGTTGCTGGGATGATAGTGTGGTAGTATGGAGTTGCTGTGGATGATAGTGGGTAGTATGGAGTTGCTGGATGATAGTGTGGTAGTATGGAGTTGCTGTGATGATAGTGTGGTAGTAGGAGTTGCTGGGATGATAGTGGAGTATGGAGTTGCTGCGGATGATAGTGTGGTAGTATGGAGTTGCTGCGGATGATAGTGTGGTAGTATGGAGTTGCTGTGGATGATAGTGGGTAGTATGGAGTTGCTGTGGAGATAGTGGTAGTATGGAGTTGCGTGATGATAGTGTGGTAGTATGGAGTGCTGTGGATGATAGTGGAGTATGGAGTGCTGTGATGATAGTGTGAGTTGAGATATGGAGATGGCTGCGGATGATAGTGTGTAGATGGAGTTGCTGGGAGATATGTGGTAGTATGGAGTTGTTGGATGATGTGTGGTAGTATGGAGTTGCTGGGATGATAGTGTGGAGTATGGAGTTGCTGCAGATAGTGGATTGGTCGATGATATGGTAGATGGAGTTGCTGTGGATGATAGTGTGGTAGTATGGGTTGCTGTGGATGATAGTGTGGAGTATGGGTTGCTGCGGATGATAGTGTGGTAGTATGGGGTTGCTGGATGATATGTGGTAGTTGGAGTTGCTGTCGGATGATAGTGTGGTAGTATGGGTTGCTGGGATGATAGTGGTAGTATGGAGTTGCTGTGGATGATAGTGTGGTAGATGGAGTTGCTGGGATGATAGTGTGGTAGTATGGAGTTGCTGTGATGATAGTGTGGTAGTATGGAGTTGCTGGGATGATAGTGGGTAGTATGGAGTTGCTGCGGATGATAGTGGTAGTATGGAGTTGCTGGATGATAGTGTGGTAGTATGGGTTGCTGGGAGATATGGGTAGTATGGAGTGCTGTGGATGATAGTGGTAGTATGAGTTGCTGGAGATAGTGGTATATGGAGTTGCTGGATGATAGTGTGGTAGTATGGGGTTGCTGCGGATATAGTGTGGTATATGGAGTTGCTGGGATGATAGTGTGGTAGTATGGGGTTGCTGTGATGATAGTGTGGTAGTATGGAGTTGCTGGGATGATAGTGTGGTAGTATGGAGTTGCTGTGGATGATAGTGGTAGTATGGGTTGCTGTGGATGATAGTGTGGTAGTATGGAGTTGCTGTGGTGATAGTTGGTAGTATGGAGTTGCTGGATGATAGTGTGGTAATATGGAGTTGCTGCGGATGATAGTGTGGTATATGGAGTTGTGTGATGATAGTGTGGTAGTATGGGTTGCTGGGATGATAGTGTGGTAGTATGGAGTTGCTGCGGATGATAGTGCGGTAGTATGGGGTTGCTGTGGATGATAGTGTGGTAGTATGGAGTTGCTGTGGATGATAGTGTGGTAGTATGGAGTTGCTGTGGATGATAGTGTGGTAGTATGGAGTTGCTGTGGATGATAGTGTGGTAGTATGGAGTTGCTGCGGATGATAGTGTGGTAGTATGGAGTTGCTGTGGATGATAGTGTGGTAGTATGGAGTTGCTGTGGATGATAGTGTGGTAGTATGGGGTTGCTGCGGATGATAGTGTGGTAGTATGGAGTTGCTGCGGATGATAGTGTGGTAGTATGGAGTTGCTGCGGATGATAGTGTGGTAGTATGGAGTTGCTGCGGTTGATAGTGTGAGTGTGGTAGTATGGGGTTGCTGCGGATGATAGTGTGGTAGTATGGAGTTGCTGCGGATGATAGTGTGGTAGTATGGAGTTGCTGTGGATGATAGTGTGGTAGTATGGGGTTGCTGCGGATGATAGTGTGGTAGTATGGAGTTGCTGCGGATGATAGTGTGGTAGTATGGGGTTGCTGTGGATGATAGTGTGGTAGAATGGGGTTGCTGCGGATGATAGTGTGGTAGTATGGGGTTGCTGCGGATGATAGTGTGGTAGTATGGAGTTGCTGCGGATGATAGTGTGGTAGTATGGAGTTGCTGCGGATGATAGTTTGGTAGTATGAAGTTGCTGCGGATGATACTGTGGTAGTATGGGGTTGCTGCGGTTGATAGTGTGGTAGTCGGTGGATGTTGTGAATGATAGTGCAATAGTTCGTAAATGTTGCGATAGCTTGTGGATGAAGATGATGTGATAGTTCGTGGACGTTACAACAGTATTTAGCTGTTACAATAGTCCTTAGATATTACAATAGTCAGTGTATGTTACAATAGCCTTTAGATGTTACAATAGTCCTTAGATGTTACAATAGTCCTTAGATTTTAGAACAGTCAGTGGATGTTAGAATAGTCAGTGGATGTTAAAATAGTCAATGGATATTACAATAGTCCTTAGATATTACAATTGTTCTTAGATGTTACAATAGTCCTTAGATATTACAATAGTCATTTGATGTTACAATAGTCAGTGGATGTTAGAATAGTCGGTAGATGTTACAATAGTAAGTGGATGTTAGAATAGTCAGTAGATGTTACAATAGTAAGTGGATGTTACAATAGTGAGTGGATGTTACAATAGTGAATGGATGTTACAATAGTCAGTGGATGTTACAATAGTCAGTAGATGTTACAATAGTCAGTAGATGTTACAATAGTCAGTGGATGTTACAATAGTCAGTAGATGTTACAATAGTCAGTGGATGTTACAATAGTCAGTGGATGTTACAATAGACAGTGGATGTTACAATAGTCAGTAGATGTGATAATAGTCAGTGGATGTTACAATAGTCAGTGGATGTTACAATAGTCAGTGGATGCTACAATAGTCAGTAGATGTTACAATAGTCAGTGGATGTTACAATAGTCAGTAGATGTTACAATAGTCAGTGGATGTTACAATAGTCAGTGGATGTTACAATAGTCAGTGGATGTTACAATAGTCAGTAGATGTTACAATAGTCAGTGGATGTTACAATAGTCAGTAGATGTTACAATAGTCAGTGGATGTTACAATAGTCAGTAGATGTTTCAATAGTCAGTGGATGTTACAATAGACAGTGGATGTAGAGAAAAATCTCCAATTTATGAAGGGGCAAAATCTCCTCTCTTGAATGGGGGTAATGACCCTCTCCAGAGAGGGTATCCCTCTTCTGAGAGGGCTAGCCCTTTTTGAGAGAACTACCCCTCTCAGAAGAGGGCTATCCTCTTTGGAGAGTGTTATTACCCCTTCAAGAGGGGGGATATCGTCCCCTTCATAAACTGGAGATTCACAGTGGATGTTACAATAGTCCTTAGATGTCACAATAGTCATTAGATGTCACAATAGTCAGTGGATGTCACAATAACTCTGGCAGTCATTCATTTTTTCCTTCATGTTGAGCTATCGGAGAAAATAGTCGTTAATATATTTACAATGTACAAATTTTACCTAATATTATATTGCTAAGGGTATTTTGGTTAATAACTAAAACGAAAGTTTCATGTTGTGTAGTGATATTTGTCTTATATACGTTGATTGGTAGGTTGGTTTACTCTACACTTTGTGGTGGCAGATTCAAGAGTTTTGAGTAGGTGTCCTGGCGCTTCTAGCAGCATGTTCGTTAGTTGGCACCCTGGCACTGTGTGAAGCTGGGAGTGTAGCTGACTTCGCCTCTGCTGTGGCTGCATCTCTCTCGCTGTCTGATCGTCGTTGTGGAATTCTCCTTCTCCCTCTGTTCTCCTCTGCTCTTGTCATGCAGACTCAGTTTTGCAGTAATGTTCTCGTTGGTGATCCGAGACATACATCTTGTCCTCTGTTGAACTCTATTCACAGGGACTTATTTAGAATTTGTGATTTTTTTACACATTTTGGTTGAGTGTTGTGAGGTACTCAGCATGATTCAGGCCATCAAGACTAACTGTCGATATGAATTATGTTGACTGGCATCTACACTGTCACTGTCCAAGTTTGGAAGTTTTTGAACTGAGATTCGGATAGTTGTTTTTTTTTCACCCTAAATGGAGAACCATGTTGATTGTACTCTAGTTAGGTCGTTTTTGTGTCTCCTCCTTGACTCCACTACTACTACTACCTCTACCACTGCCTCTCTTCTTCCTTTCCTACTATCTTTCTTGTCCCGTCCCTGTCTGCTGGCCTATGTATACTCCCTCCTTCTCTCCTTTTTGTTAGTGTGACTTTGTAAATGGCCCAAGTCGGACTGAAACGTCGTCGTAAGCTCCTCTCTATGTGCGGGTTATTTGTGTATAGTCTCATTCCTTGTCTGAAACTGTGCTGCTCACAGCTAGCTTCTGCCTTTTGTATTTTACTGTTTGCCGAACCTGTCGATTTATTGTCAAAGTAAATTGTTTGTTGACTTCCTGTTGGTCAGAAGTTAGTCTCTCTCTCTCTCTCTCTCTCTCTCTCTCTCTCTCTCTCTCTCTCTCTCTCTCTCTCTCTCTCTCTCTCTCTCTCTCCACACACACACACAGCACCAGTCTGGAACCCACACCTGGTCAAGCACGTAAAGAAACTAGAGAAAGTGCAAAGGTTTGCGACAAGGTTAGTTCCACAACTCAGGGGTCTGTCTTATGAAGAAAGATTGAGGGAAATAGGACTAACAACACTGGAGGAAAGAAGGGTCAGAGGAGACATGATAACGACATACAAAATACTGCGGGGAATTGACAAGGTAGACAGTGACAGGATGTTTCAGAGAGGGAACACAGAAACAAGGGGACACAACTGGAAGCTGAAGACTCAGATGAGTCAAAGGGGTGTCAGGAAGCATTTCTTCAGCCACAGAGTAGTCAGGAAGTGGAATAGTCTAGAGAAAGATATAGTGGAGGCAGGAATTATACATAGTTTTAAGACAAGGTATGATAAAGCTCATGGAGCAGGGAGAGCAGAGACCCAGTAGCAGACAGCGAAGAGGCGGGGCCAGGAGCTGAGTTTCGACCCCTGCAACCACAATTAGGTGAGTACAATTAGGTGAGTACACACAGAGGGAGGCAACAACGGGTCATGGTGCATGATGAGGTATCACAGTGGGCGCCTGTGACGAGCGGTGTACCGCAGGTGTCAGTCCTAGGACCAGTGTTATTCCTGGTATATGTAAACGACATGACGGATGGGATACACTCAGAAGTGTCTCTGTTCGCAGATGATGTTAAATTAAAGAGGAGAATCACATCGGAAGAGGACCAAGCAGGACTTCAAACAGACCTGGACAAGCTTGACATCTGGTCTAGCAATTGGCTTCTCGAGTTCAATCCCACCAAATGCAAAGTCATGAAGATCGGAGAAGGGCAAATAAGACCGCTGACAGAGTACAGGCTAGGCGGACAAAGGCTACAAACCTCGGCAAAGGAGAAAGACCTTGGGGTGAGTATAACGCCAAGCACGTCTCCGGAGGCACACATCAACCAGATAACGGCGGCAGCATATGGGCGACTGGCAAACCTAAGATTAGCGTTCCGTTACCTTAACAAGGAATCGTTCAAAACATTGTACACCGTGTACTTCAGGCCCATACT
>WNWK01020711.1:0-7500 GCA_009830355.1 Cherax destructor | reverse complement strand
TGCAGGGGTCGAGTCATAGCTCCTGGCCCCGCCTCTTCACTGGCCGCTAATGGGTCACTCTCCCTGCGCCATGAGCTTTATCATACCTCTTCTTAAAGCTATGTATTGAGCCTGCCTCCACTACATCACTTCCCAAACTATTCCACTTCCCGACCACTCTGTGACTGAAGAAATACTTCCTAACATCCCTGTGATTCATCTGAGTCTTTAACTTCCAACTGTGTCCCCTTGTTGTTGTGTCCCATCTCTGGAACATTCTGTCTCTGTCCACCTTGACAATTCCTCTCAGTATCTTATATGTTGTTATCATGATGTCCCTATCTCTCCTATCCTCCAGTGTCGTCAGGTCGATTTCCCTTAACCTCTCCTCGTAGAACATACCCCTTAGCTCTGGGACTAGTCTTGTTGCAAACCTTTGCACTTTCTCGAGCTTCTTCAAGTGCTTGGCTAGGTGTGGGTTCCAAACTGGTGCTGCATACTCCAGTATGGGCCTAACGTACATAGTGTACAGGGTCCTGAACGATTCTTTATTAAGATGTTGGAATGCTGTTCTTAGGTTTGCTAGGCGCCCATATGCTGCAGCAGTTATTTGGTTGATGTGCACCTCAGGAGATGCTCCTGGTGTTATACTCACCTCAAGGTCTTTTTCCTTGATTGAGGTTTGCAGTCTCTGGCCCCCTAGGCTGTACTCCGTCTGCGGTCTTCTTTGCCCTTCCCCAATCTTCATGACTTTGCACTTGGTGGGGTTGAAGTCCAGGAGCGAATTGCTGGACCAGGCTTGCAGCCTGTCCAGATTCCTTTGTAGTTCTGCCTGGTCCTCGTCCGACTGAATTCTTCTCATCAACTTCACATCATCTGCAAACAGGGACACTTCGAAGTCTATTCCTTCCGTCATGTCGTTCACAAATACCAGAAACAGCACTGGTCCCAGGACTGACCCCTGTGGAACCCCGCTCGTCACCGGCGCCCACTCTGACACCTCACCACGTACCATGACTTTCTGCTGTCTTCCTGACAAGTATTCCCTGATCCATTGTAGTGCCTTCCCTGTTACCCCTGCCTTGTCCTCCAACTTTTGCACTAATCTCTTGTGTGGAACTGTGTCAAACGCCTTCTTACAGTCCAAGAATATGCAATCTACCCACCCCTCTCTCTCTTGCCTTATTGCTGTCACCCTGTCGTAGAACTCCAGTAGGTTTGTGACACAGGATTTCCCGTCCATGAAACCGTGTTGGCCGTCGTTGATAAGCTCATTCCTTTCTAGGTGCTCCACCACTCTTCTCCTGACTATCTTCTCCATGACCTTGCATGCTATACATGTCAGTGACACTGGTCTGTAGTTCAGTGCTACGTTCCTGTCTCCTTTTTTAAAAATTGGAACTACATTTGCTGTCTTCCATACCTCAGGTAGTTGCCCTGTTTCGATAGATGTGTTGAAGATTGTTGTTAGGGGCACACACAGCTCCTCTGTGTGTGCGTGTGTGTGTGTGTATGTGTGCGCGGGCGTGTGTGTGTGTGTATGTATGTATGTGTGTGTGCGTGTGTGTGTGTGTGTGTGTGTGCGCGGGCGTGTGTGTTAGTTACCATTTTGTCCTAGGCATATGTCGATTAGACACTAGGCCTGTTGTATGTATGTGTGTGTGTGTGTGTGTGTGTAACGAAACACTTCGAAATGTTTCGGCCCCGCCGGGAATTGAACCCGAGCCCTCCGTGCGTGAAGCAAGAGCGCTAGCCACCATGCCATCGGGGCGACGTGTGTGTGTGTATGTGTGTGTGTGTGTGTGTGTGTGAGTGTGTGTGTGTGTGTATGTGTGTGTGTGTGTGTGTGTACTCACGTAGTTACTCACCTAGTTGAGGTTGCAGGGGTCGAGTCACAACTCCTGGCTCCGCCTCTTCACTGGCTGCTGCTGGTCACTTTTAATGCTCCATGAACTTTATCTTACCTCTTGTTCAAGCTATGTATGGATCCTGCCTCCACTACATCACTTCTCAGACTATTCCACTTCCCGACAACTGTGACTGAAGAAATACTCTGTCCACTTTGTTTGCTGGGCGCCCGTATGCTGCAGCAGTTATTTGGTTGGTGTGCGCCTCAGGAGATGTGCCCGGTGTTATACTCACCCCAAGATCTTTTTCCTTGAGTGAGGTTTCGAGTCTCTGACCCACTAGAATATACTCCGTCTGCAGTCTTCTTTGCCCTTCCCTAATCTTCATGATTTTGCACTTGGTGGGGGTTGAGCTCCAGGAGCCAGTTGCTGGACCAGGCCTGCAGCCTGTCCAGATCCCTTTGTAGTTTTGCCTGGTCCTCGTCCGATTGAATTCTTCTCAACTTCACATCATCTGCATCTTCCGTCATGTCGTTCACAAATACCAGAAACAACACCGGTCCTAGGACTGACCCCTGTGGAACCCCACTCGTCACCGGCGCCCACTCTGACACCTCGCCACGTACCATGACTCGCTGCTGTCTTCCTGGCAGGTATTCCCTGATCCATTAGAGTGCCTTCCTTGTTACCCCTGCCTGGTCCTCAAGCTTTTGCACTAATCTCTTGTGCGGAACTGTGTCAAACGCCTCCTTACAGTCCAAGAAAATGCAATCTACCCAACCCTCTTCTCTTGTCTTACTGCTGTCATCCTGTCATAGAACTCCAGTAGTTTTCTAACACATGATTTCCCGTCCCTGAAACCGTGCTGGCTGTCGTTGATAAGCTCATTCTTTTCTAGGTGCTCCACCACTCTTCTTCTGATAATCTTCTCCATGATCTTGCATACTATACATGTCAGTGAACATAAGAACTGCAGCAGGCCTGTTGGCCCATACTAGGCAGGTCCCTCACAATCCACCCCACCAACAGAATATTTGCTCATTATTTGGTCTGTAGTTCAATGCTTAGTGTCTGTCTCCTTTTTTAAAAATTTGGACTACATTTGCTGTATTCCATACCTCCTGTAGTCGCCCTTTTTCGATAGATGTGCTAATGGTACACAAAGCGCCTCTGCTTCCTCTCTCAGGACCTATGGAGAGATATTATCCGGCCCCATCGCCTTTGAGGTATCTAACTCGCTTAGCAGCCTCCTCACTTTTTCCTCGGTTGTATGTATTATTTCCAACACTTGATGGTGTACCCCACCTCTCCCTCTTTCTGGAGTCCCTTCTGTCTCCTCTGTGAACACTTTGAATTTCATGTTGAGCTCCTCACTCACTTCGCGGTCATTTCTTGTGATCTTCCCTCCTTCCATCCTCAGCCTGATTTCCTGGTCCTTGACTGTTGTTTTCCTCCTGATGTGGCTGTACAACAACTTTGGGTCAGATTTGACTTTCGCTACTATGTCATTCTCGTATTTTCGTTTGGCCTCACGTCTTACCTGTGCATATTCATTTCTGGCTCTACGACTTCTCTCCTTATTCTCCTGGGTCCCTTGTTTTCTATACTTCTTCCAATTTCTAGCACACTTGGTTTGGCCTCCCTGCACCTTTCGGTGAACCATGGGCTCATCCTGACTTTTCGTTATTCCTGTTACCCTTGGGTACAAACCTCTCCTCTGCTTCCTTGCATATTATTGTCACATATTCCATCTTCTCGTTTACTGACTTCCCTACCAGTTTTCTGTCCCACTGGACCCCTGCGTAGTCCCCTCTTGTAGTTTGGCTTCATTTGTCCAGCCCTTCCTTTCTTGTGTATGTGTGTGTGTGTGTGTGTGCTCACCTATATGTGGTTGCAGGGGTCGATTCGTAGCTCCTGGCCCCGCCTATTCACTGGTTGATACTAATTCCCTCTCTCTTCCTGCTCCATGAGCTTCATACCTCTTCGTAAAGTTTTGCATGGAACTTGTTTCCACTACTTCACCCTCCAGATTATTTCACTTCCTGACAACTCTAAGGCTAAAGAAATACTTCCTAACATCCCTATGATTCATCTGGGTTTTCAGCTTCCAATTGTGACCCCTTGTTCCTGTATCCCATCTCTGAAACATTCGAACCCTGTCCACCTTGTCAATTCCTCTCAGTATTTTATACGTTGTTTTCATGTCCCACCCGTCCCTCCTATCCTCTAGTGTCATCAAGTTGAGTTCCCTTAACCTCTCCTCATAAGACATACCTCTTTGCAAATTTCTGCACTTTCTCAAATTTCGTGACGTGTTTGACTAGGAAAGGGTTCCATACTGGTGCTGCATACTCCAATATTGGCCTGACGTACACGGTGTACAATGTCGTGAAGGACTCCATACTCAGATGTCTAAACGCTAATCTCAGGTTTGCCAAGCGCCCATATGCTGCAGCAGTTATTTCATTGATGAGTGCCTCAGGAGACATGTTCGTTATAATGCTTACCCCAAGATCCTTATCTTTAAGTGACGTTTGCAGCCTTTGATTCCATAACCTGTATGCCGTCTGCGGTCTTCTGTGTTCTTCCCCAATCTTCATGACCTTACACTTATTGGGGTTAAACTCCAGGAGCCATTTGTTGGACCAGACTTGTAGTCTGTCCAGATCCCCTTGTAATCTTAACTGATCCTCGTCAGCTTGTATTCTCCTCATCAGTTTCACATCATCATCAAACAGTGACACTTCTGAAACTATTTCTTCCATCCAGTCATTCACATATACAAGAAACAGTACCGGACCTAGGACTGAGCATTGTGGAACCCCACTTGACACATTCGCCCACTCTGACACTTCATCACGTACCAACACTCGTTGTTTCCTTCCTGTCAGGTATTCCCTGATCTATTGCAGTACTTTCCCTATTATTCCTGCCTGCTCCTCTAATTTTTGCACCAGTCTCGTGTGTGGTACTGTGACTAAAGCCTTGTTGTAGTCCAAAAAGATGCAATCTACCCATCTCTTTCTCTCCTGTGTTACGTCTGTTACCTTATCGTAGAACTCAAGTAGATTTGTGACACAGGATTTTCCGTCTCTGAAGCCGTACTGATTGTCATGATTATGTGTGTGTGTACTCACCTAGATGTACTCACCTAGTTGTGGTTGCAGGGGTCCATTCATAGCTCTTGGCCCCGCCTCTTCACTGGCCGCTACTGGGTCCCTCTCCCTGCGCCCTAAGCTTTATCATACCTCTTCTTAAAACTATGAATGGATCCTGCCTCCACTACATTGCTTCCCAAACTATTCCACTTCCTGACTACTCTGTGACTGAAGAAATACTTCCTAACATCCCTGTGGTTCATCTGAGTCTTCAACTTCCAACTGTGTCCCCTTGTTGCTGTGTCCCATCTCTGGACCATTCTGTCTCTGTCCACCTTGTCAATTCCTCTCAGTATTTTATATGTTGTTATCATCTTCCCCTCCGCTATCTCTCCTGTTCTCCAGTGTCGTCAGGTCGATTTCCCTTAACCTCTCCTCGTAGGACATACCTCTTAGCTCCGGAACTAGTCTTGTTCCAAACCATTGCATTTTCTCTAGTTTCTTTACGTGTTTTGCTAGGTGTGGGTTCCAAACTGGTGCCGCATACTCCAATATGGGCCTAACGTACACATTGTACAGGGTCCTGAACGATTCCTTATCAAGATGTCGGAATGCTGTTCTTAGATTGGCTAGGCGCCCGTATGCTGCAGCATTTATTTGGTTGATGTGCGCCTCAGGAGATGTGCCTGGTGTTATACTCACCTCAAGATCTTTTTCCATGAGTGAGGTTTGTAGTCTCTGGCCTCCTAGACTGTACTCCGTCTGCGGTCATCTTTGCCCTTCCCTCAATCTTCAAGACTTTGCACTTGGTGCGGTTTAACTCAAAGAGCCAATTGCTGGACCTGGCCTGCAGCCTGTTCAGATCCCTTTGTAGTTCTGCCTGTTCCTCGTCCGATTGAATTCTTCTCATCAACTTCACATCATCTGCAAACCGGGACACTTCGGAGTCTATGCCTTACGTCATTACGTTCACAAATACCAGAAACAGCACCGGTCCTTGGACTGACCCCTGTGGAACCCCACTCGCCACAGGCGCACACACTGACACCTCGCCAAGTACCATGACTCGCTGCTGTCTTCCTGACAGGTATTTCCTGATCCATTGCAGTGCCTTCTCTGTTATCCCTGCCTGGTCCTCCAGTTTTTTGCACTAATCTTTTGTGTAGAACTGTGTGAAACGCCTTCTTACAGTCCAAGAAAATGCAATCTACCCACCCCTCTCTCTCTTGTCTTACTGCTGTCACCCTGTCATAGAACTCCAGTAGGTTTGTGACACAGGATTTCCCGTCTCTGAAACCGTGTTGGCTGTCGTTGATAAGCTCATTGTGTACTCACCTAATTGTACTTACCTAATTGTGGTTGCAGGGGTCGAGACTCAGCTCCTGGCCCCGCCTCTTCGTTGTCCACTACTGGGTCTCTGCTCTCCCTGCTCCATGAGCTTTATTATACCTCGTCTTAAAACTATGTATGGTTCCTGCATGCACTATATCTTTCTCTAGACTATTCCACTTCCTGACTACTCTGTGGCTGAAGAAATGCTTCCTAACATCCCTTTGACTCATCTGAGTCTTCAGCTTCCAGTTGTGTCCCCTTGTTTCTGTGTTCCTCTCTGGAACATCCTGTCACTGTCTACCTTGTCGATTCCCCGCAGTATTTTGTATGTCGTTATCATGTCTCCTCTGACCCTTCTTTCCTCCAGTGTTGTTAGTCCTATTTCCCTCAACCTTTCTTCATAGGACAGACCCCTGAGTTGTGGAACTAACCTTGTCGCAAACCTTTGCACTTTCTCTAGTTTCTTTACGTGCTTGACCAGGTGTGGGTTCCAGACTGGTGCTGCATATTCTAGTATGGGCCTGACGTACACGGTGTACAGTGTCTTGAACGATTCCTTGTTAAGGTAACGGAACGCTAATCTTAGGTTTACCAGTCGCCCATATGCTGCCGCCGTTATCTGGTTGATGTGTGCCTGCGGAGACGTGCTTGGCGTTATACTCACCCCAAGGTCTTTCTCCATTGCCGAGGTTTGTAGCCTTTGTCCGCCTAGCCTGTACTCTGTCAGCGGTCTTCTTTGCCCATCTCCGATCTTCATGACTTTGCACTTGGTGGGATTGAATTCGAGAAGCCAGTTGCTAGACCAGATGTCAAGCTTGTCCAGGTCTATTTGAAGTCCTGCTTGGTCCTCTTCCGATGTGATTCTCTTCATTAATTTTACATCATCTGCGAATAGAGACACTTCTGAGTCTATCCCATCCGTCATGTCGTTTACATATACCAAGAATAACACTGGTCCTAGGACTGACCCCTGCGGTACGCCGCTCGTCACAAGCGCCCACTGTGATACCTCATCTCGCACCATGACCCGTTGTGTCCTCCCTGTGAGGTATTCCCTGATCCATTCCAGTGCCCTTCCTGTTATACATGCTTGTTTTTCCTACTTCTTTACTAATCTCGTGTGAGGAACTGTGTCAAAGGCCTTCCTGCAGTCCAGGAAAATGCAATCAACCCACCCTTCTCTCTCTTGCCTTACCTCTGTTGCTTTATCATAGAACTCTATAAAGTTTGTTACACAGGATTTG
>WNWK01020710.1:0-35331 GCA_009830355.1 Cherax destructor | reverse complement strand
CATCAGTTACATCAGTTACTGCATCATCAGTTACATCAGTTACTGCATCATCAGTTACATCAGTTACTGTCATCATCAGTTACATCAGTTACTACATCATCAGTTACATCAGTTACTGCATCATCAGTTACATCAGTTACTGCATCATCAGTTACATCAGTTACTGCATCATCAGTTACATCAGTTACTGCATCATCAGTTACATCAGTTACTACATCATCAGTTACATCAGTTACTGTATCATCAGTTACATCAGTTACTGTATCATCAGTTACATCAGTTACTGCATCATCAGTTACATCAGTTACTACATCATCAGTTACATCAGTTACTGCATCATCAGTTACATCAGTTACTACATCATCAGTTACATCAGTTACTACATCATCAGTTACATCAGTTACTGTATCATCAGTTACATCAGTTACTGCATCATCAGTTACATCAGTTACTGCATCATCAGTTACATCAGTTACTGCATCATCAGTTACATCAGTTACTGTATCATCAGTTACATCAGTTACTGCATCATCAGTTACATCAGTTACTATCATCAGTTACTGTTACTCATCCATCAGTTACATCAGTTACGCATCATATCAGTTACATCAGTTACTACATCATCAGTTACATCAGTTACTGTATCATCAGTTACATCAGTTGCACTAGTTACATCAGTTACTATCATCAGTTACTGTTATCATCAGTTACATCATGTTACTCGTTCATCATCAGTTACATCAGTTACTGATCATCGTTACACTGCATCAGTTCATCAGTTACTGCATACAGTTACATCAGTTACTGTATCATCAGTTACATCAGTTACTGCATCATCAGTTACATCAGTTACTGTATCATCAGTTACATCAGTTACTGTATCATCAGTTACATCAGTTACTGTATCATCAGTTACATCAGTTACTGTATCATCAGTTACATCAGTTACTGTATCATCAGTTACATCAGTTACTGTATCATCAGTTACATCAGTTACTGCATCATCAGTTACTGCATCATCAGTTACTGCATCATCAGTTACATCAGTTACTGCATCATCAGTTACATCAGTTACTGTATCATCAGTTACATCAGTTACTATATCATCAGTTACATCAGTTACTGATCATCAGTTACATCAGTTACTGATCATCAGTTACATCAGTTACTGCATCATCAGTTACATCGTTACGATCATCAGTTACATCAGTTACATCATCAGTTACATCAGTTACTGATCATCAGTTACATCAGTTACTCATCATCAGTTACATCATCATACATGTTCATCATCATCAGTTACATCAGTTACTGCATCATCAGTTACATCAGTTACTGCATCATCAGTTACATCAGTTACTGCATCATCAGTTACATCAGTTACTGCATCATCAGTTACATCAGTTACTGCATCATCAGTTACATCAGTTACTGCATCATCAGTTACATCATCATCTGTTACATCAGTTATCTACATCATCAGTTACATCAGTTACTGCATCATCGTTAATCGTTACATCAGTTCATCATTTCTCATCATCAGTTACTCATCAGTCATCAGTTACTGCATCATCAGTTACATCAGTTACTACATCATCAGTTACATCAGTTACTGCATCATCAGTTACATCAGTTACTGCATCATCAGTTACATCAGTTACTGCATCATCAGTTACATCAGTTACTATCATCAGTTAATCAGTTACCATCATCGTTACTCATATCATCAGTTACATCAGTTACTGCATCATCAGTTACATCAGTTACTACATCATCAGTTACATCAGTTACTCATCATCAGTTACATCAGTTACTCATCTCAGTTACATCAGTTACTCATCAATTATCGTTCATATCATCAGTTACATCAGTTACTGCATCATCAGTTACATCAGTTACTGCATCATCAGTTACATCAGTTACTACATCATCAGTTACTGCATTATCAGTTACATCAGTTACTACATCATCAGTTACTACATCATCAGTTACTACATCATCAGTTACATCAGTTACTGCATCATCAGTTACATCAGTTGCTGCATCACCAGTTACATCAGTTACTGCATCATCAATTACATCAGTTACTGGATCATCAGTTACATCAGTTACTACATCATCAGTTACATCAGTTACTACATCATCAGTTGTTGATGAGATTAGTCAAAAAAACTGTAATTATCTCGTTGAGAGAACTATAGCATAGTAAAAAATCAACAGAAAAATGTATAATTTCAGCAGGATAATGTGATTGCTTCGAATATTCCAACTCCATGAATACTATCATCATTTTGTTTAAATTTTCTTTTCTTAAATTTCAGTCTTTCTTTTTTTTCTGAAATTTGTCTTTTTTTTTCATTTCTGAAATTTCAGTCTTTTTTCTCTTATCTGAAATTTCAGTTTTTTTCTTTTCTGAATTTTCAGTCATTTTTTTTCTTTTCTGAAATTTCAGTCTTTGTTTTTTCTTTTCTGAAATTTCAGTCTTTTTCGTCTTCTCTGAAATTTCAATCTTTTTTTTTCTTTTCTGAAATTTCAGTCTTTTTTTTCTTTTCTGAAATTTCAGTCTTTTTTTTCTTTTCTGAAATTTCAGTCTTTTTTTTTTTTCCTGTGTAATTTTTCTTTTCTTCTTGGCTTTGTTCCTCATAACATTTACCTCCGTCAATATTAATTATTTGTGCTTCTTATCTGTTTCTTTACCAAGTTTATCAGATTTTTTATAGCACCTGGGTTACTTCTTTTTCCGTTTCTCTTCCGTTTCTACTTTCAGTATTTTCATCCTCTTCTTTTCTCATCAGTCTTTTTTATTGTTATTTTGAATACCTCACTGAATACCTCACTGAATACCTCACTGAATACCTCACTGAATACCTCACTGAATACCTCACTGAATACCTCACTGAATACCTCACTCTTGAGGCTCTACTGCCTTTGATGACTGGTATATTATTTACGTACCTCGCAGTCCATCTACTTCATACCATCGTACACCTGAAAATTGAGACACTTATGCAACATATGGGAATCTTTATTGAAGAAACGTTTCGCCACACAGTGGCTTCATCAGTCCAATACAAAGCAGAAAAGTGTAAGGAGAGGAGGAGTTTGAGGTAATCAGTTCCTCGGCCTGGAATCGATGTGTTTGTCCCTCAGCCTGGACGATTCCAGGCTGAGGGACTGATTACCTCAAACTACTCCTCTCCTTACACCTTTCTGCTTTGTATTGGACTGATGAAGCCACTGTGTGGCGAAACGTTTCTTCAATAAAGATTCCCATATGTTGCATAAGTGTCTCAATCTTCAACTTGTCGGTTTTCAAAACCATTGACTGAAAACTCCTCTTAATATCTGACTGTCCATGGGAGAGAGCCAAGAGTATTTTGAGTAAATTCCAAGGAACAGCATATTCTTCATTTCCTGATGAGAGACCATGGAAGACTGTCCAGGAGAGACCATGGAAGACTGTCCAGGAGAGACCATGGAAGACTCTCCAGGTGACTCTAGTGAATAGTTCTTGAAGTTATCTCTGTGTTGCTTCTGGATGTGTCTCATAAATTCACTGTACAGTAACTTGACATCATCCCAGTCCTCTGCTCTCAATCTCTTTGAAGATTATTATTATAATAATATTAAGGACAAAAGGATCATATAGCGCTGCATTTCTTTGAGGACAGAAGCGTCCCTAGTAGTTTATTAGAATAATTAGATGCCATCTTTCTAGGATCAAAGTCACTAATGTATCCTGATAGGATATACTTGGCAACAACTTTGCCGTAATAACATGGAGAAAATCTCCATGGTTGAATGCTTGTTGGATATTGGGTGTGCATCTTTACCTCTCTACCCCCCCCCTCCTTCTACACCCGGTAGGAATTAACATGGGACTCTCCTGGCATATTGGACATTACTTGACTTCCTGTTCCCACCAAGTCTGTAAATATGGTTTCCCACTCCTATTTCATTTAATATTATGGGTGCTGGATTTTGTTATTGTAACTGGACCTGATTTGACTTACGTATTTTAATGTAATTTTTCTTATCCCTCACCATTTCTTTTAAAGTCCTTGTGCCTATCATGTGAGTGACTGCTTGTCCGGGTTTGTAATTTTTTTATTTCTTGTCTTAGCCTTGTTGATCGAATTGGTTCATTCGACACCGCTTGATCTATGCACTTGATCAGAAACTTAATTCTCGTCTTTAACCGAACATCCTTTATAATTGATCATCTGTTGTCTTGCAAGACCTGAAGCAAACCTCCATCGAGTATGCAGAGGCAGCATCTTCCATTTGTGAGACTATTGGTGTCTGTTCTCTCAGTTTAGGGCTGACGTTTATACCATACTCGGGTCCATCTGTGACAACCTTGTCTCACAGAGGCTTCTCGCTCACACGTGAATTGTGAGAACTACTTGCCACGACCATCGGCACATCGGAAGACCTTCTGTCCGTGTATATATTACCTTCACTTCACTAAATTAATTTATGTATTTTATTTATTTGCTTCATTTAGGAAAATTTCTTGATTGATTGTTTGACATTTATATAATTATATTTTTGCATATTTTTAAGAAAATTTGTTATTTTCTTCTGTTATAATTTATTCTATATTTTCTTTTCTGCACTCACTCTTGAATCCCCATCATTTGTAATGGAGATACCTTTTTATCTTTTTCCAATTTGTCAACTTCGCTTTTGCAGCAAAGTCTACATCAGTTATTGATTTCACTTTCAGCCAATCTTCCTTTTTTGTCAATGCCTATTTTGACATGCTTCAATGTACTCTTGTCTGCTTTTTTCCAAGATCGTGTTGAATTTTCTCATTAGGGTCTTTACAATGTCTTTCTCGTCTCCTGCCATAAAAACTGCCATGGGCTTCTTAGTTTGGCACGTCTGCATATATAATTTTAGGTGCTTAACCTATATTTAAAAAGGAGGATCTTGTGCACTTTTCTGCAAGACTGAGAACTTCTGGATTTTAGGCACTTTGGGGAAATATACTTCTGTATGTGTAGCCACAATTCACTGCACTCCATTACCTTCTCTTGTAGAACAAAACCTTGGAGGAACTGTGTACACACTAGCTAGTCTTTGAAAATCCTCTTTTCTTGCAAGTAAGTTATGGAAGGTACGATACAGGGTCTTAAGGATGGCATCTATATTCCATCCAGTAGCCTGAGTTGCAGTCTTGAGGCTACCAAGCACAATCAGTAGCCTGAGTTGCAGTCTTGAGGCTACCAAGCACAATCAGTAGCCTGAGTTGCAGTCTTGAGGCTACCAAGCACAACAAGGAGACTGCAGGCCCAAAGATTTAGTAGGCTGGCCATGTTGTCAGTGTTCAGCTGCTGAGTAAGGTGCTCATAGAATTTCAAATTAGTTGAGGGTCCATCCGCTGACACTTGAATCATATCAGCTATACTGAGCGAGGAAAGCCCATTAAGGAATTTGTCCAAAAGATCAAAAAGAAAAATCCAGGCTTAGAGTGCGTCATAGATCTGTTTCTCGAAAAAATGGCGCAAGGCCGTATTTGACAATGTATGTGCATTTAGTTCTCTCGCATGAAAACTGCTGAGCTATTTTCGAGTCTGGAATCATCCTTTGAAGTAATTTGACACTTGATTTGCAAGAGGAGTTAAAGTAGTGGTTCATAACAGTTTTTACAACCCAGATAATTTCTGTATGAAGAATTTCATCCTTACTAACAAAAGACCTCAGGTCAGCATGGAGTGCTGAGACACTGGCAGGTACATGCGAATTCTGTTAGAAGTGGAGGAGAAAGTGGAACTACTAGACCTGCGTCATGACTCTTGCTTCCTAAAGTAAAAGCTTGAGGAAGTGGTTTGAATTTCATGAATCTTTCAATGGATTTCTGCCGTCGATTAACCTTCATAGTAAGCACTACCTTGGGCTGAACTCTCTCAGCATGGGACTTCAAGGCCTTTTTCCCCATAATACCAAGTTCAAAGTCTTTACTACATAGAAAACATCTTTATATCTTCACGTCAGATTGATGTTTAGCTAGCCAATGTAAAAAATTCAAGATTCTTCAGCTATTCGATATTAAAGAGTGTTTGTCTGCTCATGGTTAAGGCCGCCTCCATTACCAGCTCTACATAAATTAATTCTACAGGGCTTTTTAGGCTTTTAATCTAACATGCACTTAACCATTAACCTAAAGAATAATAAGAAGTCTTGTTTAAGAAAAATAACACTAGTTTTCTAAGTCAAACTGATGCCCTAGTGATGTGGGCAAGGACTGGAGATTCTGACAAGAAAAATCTTAGGAAGAATCTATGTCACATGGCAAAACTGGCATTGATTAGTCAGCTTTCCCTGACAAATTTCAAAATCTGCAGATGTCCTGACAATTAATCTGACCTTGAAAAATGAACCATTCTCCCTGACTGGCGAGTGACAACAACGTAAAGCCGTAGTCTTTCACAGAGAAATATGGATCATAAGGATTTGCTGACCGAAAAAATATGATTCACTCTCAGAAATGCTTTACTTATATCCACCAGGAAGACATAGTCCTCTGTCCTAAAATTGTTTGCCAATTTCTCCGTCTAAAACGTATCTGTCGTTAAAGAGTCATTGAGGCTTCGTACATTCTTGTTATTGTTTACGCGATGCAACAAGTAATGACCACATGTATGAACCTTATGGCTATTCTTTCCCTATAAATTTATTCATTTGTTTTTTTTCATTATTGTATAATAAGCAGCCAATACTGATGTTTGATCTAATTTAGGAACTGATAATTTAACTGATGGAAGGACATCCTGTAATTAGTAGGTAATCTGGGGTTATTTAACTTCCACGGCTAATTTAAAACTGCTCCTTTCCTAGTTTACTTTCTTGAGATACAGCTCCTGGGATACGCAGGGCAAACGTATATTTCCAACAATATACGTGATGATTCAATGTTATTCTTTATTAGGAATTTAGTAATGTGGTGCCTTAAGACTCTGGGTAACTTCATTAGGGACTGATCTCAGTCTTTTCCCTGGCCAGGCATTCAGCCCCCAAATTCTGCACTTAGAAATTAAGCATAAGAGTCATTACGAGTTAACAGTCCTGTGGGTCCCACAGCATTCTCATGCGCCCGAAATGTTGAGCATAGTCAGGGGCTTTCTCCATGCACAACCAAATGATACCCATCTCTGTACAAACATTGTATGATGTGGAAATAAATATTTGACTTTGACATATATGATTGGGCAAACTTAACTCTATCAAGTGATGGCTGCCTAGTTGTCTCACTCTGCCCTAGGGTGATTATTTTATCTGGGAGTCGATCCACAATGACTGCATCGACCTAGTATGTTGATTACCTAAGCTAACATTGAAATTAATTTCATTATCATTGGATTCCCGGGAAAAACATTCCAGCCTTCAAGACAAGATCTCTTTATAAATGTTTGTTTTGATTCCTGGTATGAAGGCTCATTAATTGTTCTGCTGCGCCTAGAGTCATTCAAGTGAACACAAGGTACTGTGAGCGTCGACTGTGTCGCTACACCGTCAGTCACACTAGCAGCTAGTTTCATATTAGTGACAGCAGTCACACTAGCAGCTAGTTTCATATTAGTGACAGCAGTCACACTAGCAGCTAGTTTCATATTAGTGACAGCAGTCACACTAGTAGCTAGTTTCATATTAGTGACAGCAGTCACACTAGTAGCTAGTTTCATATTAGTGACAGCAGTCACACTAGCAGCTAGTTTCATATTAGTGACAGCAGTCACACTAGTAGCTAGTTTCATATTAGTGACAGCAATCACACTAGCAGCTAGTTTCATATTAGTGACAGCAGTCACACTAGCAGCTAGTTTCATATTAGTGACAGCGATCACACCAGCAGCTAGTTTCATATTAGTGACAGCAGTCACACTAGCAGCTAGTTTCATATTAGTGACAGCAGTCACACTAGTAGCTAGTTTCATATTAGTGACAGCAGTCACACTAGCAGCTAGTTTCATATTAGTGACAGCGATCACACCAGCAGCTAGTTTCATATTATTGACAGCAGTCACACTAGCAGCTAGTTTCATATTAGTGACAGCAGGCACACTAGCAGCTAGTTTCATATTAGTGACAGCAGTCACACTAGCAGCTTGTTTCATATTAGTGACAGCGATCACACCAGCAGCTAGTTTCATATTAGTGACAGCAGTCACACTAGCAGCTAGTTTCATATTAGTGACAGCAGTCACACTAGCAGCTAGTTTCATATTAGTGACAGCAGTCACACTAGTAGCTAGTTTCATATTAGTGACAGCAATCACACTAGCAGCTAGTTTCATATTAGTGACAGCAGTCACACTAGCAGCTAGTTTCATATTAGTGACAGCAGTCACACTAGCAGCTAGTTTCATATTAGTGACAGCGATCACACCAGCAGCTAGTTTCATATTAGTGACAACAGTCACACTAGCAGCTAGTTTCATATTAGTGACAGCAGTCACACTAGTAGCTAGTTTCATATTAGTGACAGCAATCACACCAGCAGCTAGTTTCATATTAGTGACAGCAGTCACACTAGCAGCTAGTTTCATATTAGTGACAGCAAATTCTTTCACATTATTGCTAATACCCTAGTACATAACAGTGTGATGATTACCCTCGCCACATTTCTTACAAGTGATTAGTTTAGCATAACACTCCTTTACCTGGAGAGAGTGAGTATACCTGGAGAGAGTGAGTATACCTGGAGAGAGTTCCAGGAGTCAACGCTCCTGCGGCCCGGTCTGTGACCAAGCCTTTACATCGCGTTTCCCTAATCAATTGATACACCTATCGAGTTCTTCCATTTTAGAGGCCCTTTCCTCGCAATAAGTTATATAGACCATAATAGAACAGATTGTGTTCCCTTGCGGAAGAATCACTCTCACATTTTTTTCAGTGTAGTGAATTCTGGGGTTCACTCTCAAGTTGGGTTTGATCCCTCTTATTACCAATGTTAGAAATGAATTTATCCTTTTTGCTCTGAAATTTATGTTCCCTCATTCATTGTATCCTGATGAGTACTGACAAACTGGTTACTTTCCTCTCTGAATTGTTCATTTTACAGGAGTTTAGAGGAACTTAAAGTAACAGTGATACTTCTGCTAGGTTGACTTGTTTGTTGTTGTATTAACTCTGGAAGGTCGTCCCTAATTTCCTCACAATATAAATAATTTTGCTGTGTTGACTAGACAACCATTACACAGTTTTACGACTTAGTTTTATGAAGCTGGAGCTCAACACCAACTTAGTTTTATGAAGCTGGAGCTCAACACCAACTTAGTTTTATGAAGCTGGAGCTCAACACCAACTTAGTTTTATGAAGCTGAAGCTCAACCACAACTTAGTTTTATAAAGCTAGAGCTCAACACCAACTTAGTTTGATAAAGCTGGAGCTCAACACCAACTTAGTTTTATGAAGCTGAAGCTCAACACCAACTTAGTTTTATAAAGCTAGAGCTCAACACCAACTTAGTTTGATAAAGCTGGAGCTCAACACCAACTTAGTTTGATAAAGCTGGAGCTCAACACCAACTTAGTTTTATGAAGCTGGAGCTCAACACCAACTTAGTTTTATAAAGCTGGAGCTCAACACCAACTTAGTTTTATGAAGCTGGAGCTCAACACCAACTTAGTTTTATAAAGCTAGAGCTCAACACGAACTTAGTTTAATAAAGCTGGAGCTCAACACCAACTTAGTTTTATAAAGCTAGAGCTCAACACCATCTTAGTTTTATAAAGCTGGAGCTCAACACCAACTTAGTTTTATGAAGCTGGAGCTCAACACCAACTTAGTTTTATGAAGCTGGAGCTCAACACTAACTTAGTTTTATGAAGCTGGAGCTCAACACCAACTTAGTTTTATGAAGCTGGAGCTCAACACCAACTTAGTTTTATAAAGCTAGAGCTCAACACCAACTTAGTTTGATAAAGCTGGAGCTCAACACCAACTTAGTTTTATGAAGCTGGAGCTCAACACCAACTTAGTTTTATAAAGCTAGAGCTCAACACCAACTTAGTTTGATAAAGCTGGAGCTCAAACTTAGTTTGATAAAGCTGGAGCTCAACACCAACTTAGTTTTATGAAGCTGGAGCTCAACACCAACTTAGTTTTATAAAGCTAGAGCTCAACACCATCTTAGTTTGATAAAGCTGGAGCTCAACACCAACTTAGTTTTATAAAGCTGGAGCTCAACACCAACTTAGTTTTATAAAGCTGGAGCTCAACACTAACTTAGTTTTATGAAGCTGGAGCTCAACACCAACTTAGTTTTATAAAGCTGGAGCTCAACACCAACTTAGTTTTATGAAGCTGGAGTTCAACACCAACTTAGTTTTATAAAGCTAGAGCTCAACACCAACTTAGTTTGATAAAGCTCGAGCTCAACACCAACTTAGTTTTATGAAGCTGGAGCTCAACACCAACTTAGTTTTATAAAACTAGAGCTCAACACCAACTTAGTTTTATAAAGCTGGAGCTCAACACCAACTTAGTTTGATAAAGCTGGAGCTCAACACCAACTTAGTTTTATGAAGCTGGAGCTCAACACCAACTTAGTTTTATAAAGCTGGAGCTCAACACCAACTTAGTTTTATGAAGCTGAAGCTCAACACCAACTTAGTTTTATAAGCTGAGCTCAACACCATCTTAGTTTTATAAAGCTGGAGCTCAACACCATCTTAGTTTTATAAAGCTGGAGCTCAACACCATCTTAGTTTTATAAAGCTGGAGCTCAACACCAACTTAGTTTTATAAAGCTGGAGCTCAACACCATCTTAGTTTTATAAAGCTGGAGCTCAACACCATCTTAGTTTTATAAAGCTGGAGCTCAACACCATCTTAGTTTTATAAAGCTGGAGCTCAACACCATCTTAGTTTTATAAAGCTAGAGCTCAACACCATCTTAGTTTTATAAAGCTGGAGCTCAACACCAACTCAGCATCTTCTAAGTCATATTTATTTCTTAAGTTTTTAAATGTACTTTCATAATTCTAATTAAGAGTTGCAAGTTTTATTACGATAGTTACAAAAGCAATTCTATTTTGTTTGATATTCCCAGAAGTAATTTCTAATAAGTGTACATTTTCTGAATTAGGAATATTTTTAAAAGAGTTTTATCACTGCCTTTTAAGTCTCTCTTCAGTAAATTAACATAATTATATAATTAACCCGCACACAGAACACTGAAACTTATGACGACATTTTTAGTCTGAGCTTCTCCCTCCTCCCGTTCTTCCTCCTCCCGTTCTACCGCCTCCCGTTTTACCTCCTCCTGTTCTCCCTCCTCCCGTTCTTCCTCCTCCCGTTCTCCCTCCTCCCGTTCTTCCTCCTCCCGTTCTCCCTCCTCCCGTTCTACCGCCTCCCGTTTTACCTCCTCCCGTTCTCCCTCCTCCCGTTCGACCGCTTCCCGTTCTCCCTCCTCCCGTTCTCCTCCTCCCGTTCTCCCTCCTCCCGTTCTTCCTCCTCCCGTTCTCCCTCCTCCCGTTCTTCCTCCTCCCGTTCTCCCTCCTCCCGTTCTCCCTCCTCCCGTTCTCCCTCCTCCCGTTCTCCTCCTCCCGTTCTCCCTCTCTCCTCCCGTTCTCCTCCTCCTGCTCCCACCGCCTCCTGTTCTTCCTCCTCCCGTTCTCCCTCCTCCCGTTTTACCTCCTCCCGTTCTCCCTCCTCCCGTTCGACCGCCTCCCGTTCTTTCTCCTCCCGTTCTCCCTCCTCCCGTTCTCCCTCCTCCCGTTCTTCGACTCCAGGCCGAGGGACTGATTACCTCAAACTCCTCCTCCTTACAACTTTCTACTTTGTATTGGACTGATGAAGCCACTGTGTGGCGAAACGTTTCCACAATAAAGATACCCAAGTGTTGCATATGTGTCTAATTTATCAACTTGTCGGTTTTCTGAACCATTCGTCTACAATCTGTCACTTAACTTGTACTCGCTGGAACGCAGGCGAGAGAGATATATCATAATCTACACTTGGAAAATCCTAGAAGGAATGGTCCCGAATCTGCACACAGAAATCACTCCCTACGAAAGTAAAAGACTGGGCAGGTGGTCCAAAATACCCACAATGAAAAGTAGGGGCGCAATTGGTACGTTAAGAGAAAACACCATAAGTGTCCGGGGCCCAAGACTGTTCAACAGCCTCCAACCATGCATAAGGGGAATTACCAATAGGCCCCTGGCTGCCTTCAAGAGAGAGCATGACAGATACTTTAAGTCGGTGCCGGATCAGCCGGGCTGTGGTTCGTACGTTGGACTACGTGCGGATAGCAGTAACAGCCTGGTTGATCAGGCCCTGATCCACCGGAAGGCCTGGTCGTGGGCCGGGCCGCGGGGGCGTTGATCCCCGAAATGCCCTCCAGGTAGACGTTAGAGGTAGGTAAAACTAACTGCGTCAGTCTGAGCTAAAACACCTGACACACCTGATACACCTGACACACCTGACACTCCTGACACACCTGACACACCTGACACTTCTGACACACCTAACACTCCTGACACACCTGACACACCTGACACTCCTGACACACCTGACACACCTGACACACCTGACACTGTGGACTTGACTGCGTTACACAAGTTTCCTTACGCAACTCTTACTTGTTACAGTTTTATCCTGACAATCATACAACTGATTTTTGTAAATTCTCTACTTGATGTTCATCACAGCATTCCTATGTCATTAAATATTTAAATATAAATTTTTGAGAAAAGCATATGGGTTGTCGCCGTTGCCAAGCGGTGAGAGGAGCGACTCTCATTGCTGAGGTCCAGGGAATAAACCCTGGACTTTAATATAAAAAAATTTTGCTCTTTTTTTTTTTAAACTTTGCCAGATTCCATGTTTCCTTTCAAAGCAAAGGTTTAAAAGAAATAGGCCTATTGATGGAAACACACAGGTCTTCCAAACACTGATTGACACATTGTCAAACGTACATATTTTAAAAAAATCCGTTTGTTATAAATTATTTGATAAAACTCAGACCGATCCATTAACAAATTAAAGTATCTACTTGAATAATCAAAGTAAGGGGAACCTCATATATTATTTCCAGACATTTGCCATGTACACTTGTGTCTTTATTTCACTGAAAGACATTGTAATGTTTACTGTATCTCATGATCTCACCTTCAGGTATTGTTAATCTGATCATTTTCGATGAGCATAATTTTTATGAGCTTATTTTTTTCGACTAAGTTCTGAATGTATTACAAAAATGTTCTCCATCACGAGGTCAGTCACGTCAATACGGTCTTGCACTTATACTAACAAAATAAAGTCACTTCATATTTCTTAACCATCTTTTCAACTCATTGTTTATGTTCGCATCAATTAGTCGATGTCAGTCAACACTAACATCGAATCTGTTCCCAGGGATTGGCTTTCTTTGTTCTGTCAAAGGAAATTTGGGAAACCTGTTATGAAGCGTTCACCCTATATACTAAGTTTTTTTCATTAAGTACACAGTCCTCATTAATGTTATTCCATTCCAGAAACAATATGGTGTGATGGTTCTCCTAATTTAATAAATCACTTAACACTAAGTCTTCCTTTAAAGTTACCCTGGTGTAGGCGGAGGCTTGTACACACATGCCAGGTACTTCACACACCTGCAAGTTACCTACTTCCTCTGCTCTCTGACTCTCCTACTAATCCTACTTCAGACACTTTGTCCCAAATTGTCCATACCCGAATCTAAACGATTCACAATTATATATATCTCAGCTAATTAAAATAAAGAAATAATATATATCCCAACCAATTACAACATAGCCCACATTTATATTAACATATAAACTTACAGAAACACTGCCCGATACTAATAATGATTATCTGCAGACTACTAATCCCAACTATTACGTAAGCTACGATTAGATAATGCCAAACACACATATATCAAATCTGCAGTGTCTAGATAATCATGGATTTGATAACATGCGAGACAGCATATTAAAGTAGATAGTCACTGGTTTATCAAAATGTATTAGAATATTGCATAATTATCACATATATACGTTAAACCCAATTCATTAATGTAGCTCCAGTTAGACTAAATTATTACGCTCTTCAACATCTTAATTCGTTTTATTATTTTAACCGAGTATACTATTTAACCGTTCAGTCCATTTATCCACCGTGACTTAGTGAATGCTTCAGTAGGTTTCTAGATGAGGTGAAGACCTGCACGTTTCTTTCCCCTTCGAGGTCATGATTACTGAGAATCAATTATCCCATCAGAAATGGATCTTGGTACAAAGAACATCCAAAAATATCCTTACGGTTTACCTGGAGATATCTTTCACCATGCTCATCACTGATGATATCTTTCACCATGCTCATCACTGATGATATCTTTCATCATGCTCATCACTGATGATATCTTTCACCATGCTCATCACTGGTGATATCTTTCACCATGCTCATCACTGATGATATCTTTCACCATGCTCATCACTGATGATATCTTTCACCATGCTCATCACTGATGATATCTTTCATCATGCTCATCACTGATGATATATTTCACCATGCTCATCACTGATGATATCTTTCACCATGCTCATCACTGATGATATCTTTCACCATGCTCATCACTGATGATATCTTTCATCATGCTCATCACTGGTGATATCTTTCACCATGCTCATCACTGGTGATATCTTTCACCATGCTCATCACTGGTGATATCTTTCACCATGCTCATCACTGATGATATCTTTCATCATGCTCATCACTGGTGATATCTTTCACCATGCTCATCACTGGTGATATCTTTAACCATGCTCATCACTGGTGATATATTTCACCATGCTCATCACTGGTGATATCTTTTACCATGCTCATCACTGATGATATCTTTCACCATGCTCATCACTGATGATATCTTTCATCATGCTCATCACTGATGATATCTTTCACTATGCTCATCACTGATGATATCTTTCACCATGCTCATCACTGATGATATCTTTCATCATGCTCATCACTGATGATATCTTTCACCATGCTCATCACTGATGATATCTTTCACCATGCTCATCACTGATGATATCTTTCACCATGCTCATCACTGATGATATCTTTCATCATGCTCATCACTGATGATATCTTTCACAATGCTCATCACTGGTGATATCTTTCATCATGCTCATCACTGGTAATATCTTTCATCATGCTCATCACTGGTGATATCTTTCACAATGCTCATCACTGGTGATATCTTTCACCATGCTCATCACTGATGATATCTTTCATCATGCTCATCACTGATGATATCTTTCACCATGCTCATCACTGGTGATATCTTTCATCATGCTCATCACTGGTGATATCTTTCCTCATGCTCATCACTGGTGATATCTTTCACCATGCTCATCACTGGTGATATCTTTC
The DNA here is from genome assembly GCA_009830355.1 of Cherax destructor. Classification (NCBI taxonomy): domain Eukaryota; kingdom Metazoa; phylum Arthropoda; class Malacostraca; order Decapoda; family Parastacidae; genus Cherax; species Cherax destructor. The sequence continues at coordinate 19,943 of WNWK01020710.1, read as the reverse complement.
ACCATGCTCATCACTGATGATATCTTTCATCATGCTCATCACTGGTGATATCTTTCACCATGCTCATCACTGATGATATCTTTCACCATGCTCATCACTGATGATATCTTTCACCATGCTCATCACTGATGATATCTTTCACCATGCTCATCACTGATGATATCTTTCATCATGCTCATCACTGATGATATCTTTCATCATGCTCATCACTGATGATATCTTTCATCATGCTCATCACTGATGATATCTTTCATCATTCTCATCACTGATGATATCTTTCACCATGCTCATCACTTAAGATATCTTTCACCATGCTCATCACTGGTGATATCTTTCACCATGCTCATCACTGGTGATATCTTTCACCATGCTCATCACTGGTGATATCTTTCACCATGCTCATCACTGGTGATATCTTTCGCCATGCTCATCACTGGTGATATCTTTCACCATGCTCATCACTGGTGATATCTTTCACCATGTTCATCACTGGTGATATCTGAGCCTCGTGTGTGAAAGTTTGTTATGCAGGCAGCTCCAGTGTTGTCAGGTTTGATAGGAAGACTGTGTCGGAGGTAACAGTTAACAGTTAATTAAAAGGTAAAGAAATCCTGCACTTTCACTTTCTTTGATCTTGTAGTAGTTAGCATCGTCACGACCATTCTTTGATCTTGTAGTAGTTAGCATCGTCACGACCATTCCACGAAAAAGGAAGACCATGTAATTTGTGTAACCAAACTAGGACCAAAAATTAACCCATAAATATTCCACTTGTGGTCGTTGTATTTTGTTAGTCTAAAATTTCCATGGACTCTCCTGTTTCTTTTAATGCCACAGTGTGAGACAGTGACACAGATGGCTTTTCACTGCCGTTGTAAAGAAGCACTGTTTTCAAAGTGACCTTCTTGCTGGACTCCATGAATAGTCTCCATTCATCAGAATGGTGTTCATAACCCAGTTCCTTCACAAGACCATTCACATCAGTGCTGAATACTCGTCATTCTCCCTTTGACAGAATGCCGCGAAAATAAGATATTTTTGCTACTTATGCTAAAAGGTTACACTCTTGTAAATGCGATCCACACAGTTGTGTCTTCTTTGATAGGTCAAGGTCTCTAATAAGGTCATTTAAGTAATGTAGAGTGATTAAGTATTGGTGTTTCAAAGTCTTAGATTCTTGTGATTCATTAAGATCAGTGTTATTAGTTTCTTCACTGCTATAACTTTCATAGTTATAAGCAACACGTGGAACAAGTACAGCAGTGTTCTCACTGTGTGTACTTGTTTTAATGCTGACTCACAATCTGGATATGTCATCTTGTTCTTGTCTGTTGCTTCTGCGTTAACCACGCAGAATTAACAGACATCCAGCTGATTCTTGGGTCCTCGCCACAACACTGGGACAACACAGAGCATTGATGTATATTTCCCCATTCAACTAATGTCAGTCCAGAGGTACAAACAGTACAGCATGTATGTGATACCCACGTTTTATACTGATCATCTATCATGCAACCTAGGTAATGCTTGTATGCAATCTTGTCACGTTGATCACTTGGTGGTACTTGCCACGTACATAACAAAAGCTGTCTGCACTGTTCAAGAATACTCGTGTTCTTGTTAATCTGAAATTAATTTCTTATAAAAGAACAAATGAAATTGGATATGTGTACGTGGCAGAGAAATTAAATTTAAACGAATGAACATAATGAACATAATGAATAATAGACCTTGAAAACATGTCTGGGCACTGGGACAGCCACAGCACAACTCATGCCCTCCAACTCTTCCTGATAATCCGTCATGATGCGTAGGATTCATGGTTATGCATGTATCTTAAAAATGTAACTAAGAACTACATGTGTTGCCAATATCTTACGTTTTGGGTTGATTTTGACTTCAGATTAGGTTTCAACATGATAAAATACCATAAAAGGTTTTCATTTATCGAAGTAGCAAATTTATTGTTGTCCAGTAAGATCTAAGAAGATGAGTTGACTGAAGATGATCTTATAATTTGATCAGATCAAGATGCTAGAATATTTACATACTAGAATGTTTTAAAGACGCAATAAATAAAGGAGCATATTTATACTCACTATTAATTTGTTAAGGTAGTGTCTGCTAACACTCCTCCAGAACTACAATAGCTGGACGGTCTATTAGGTCACCTGGTGTGAAGTTGATGTATACTGTGCGTGATACAACGACACTGGTGTCCGCTGAACGTGTCTTCTCAACAAGTGTCAAAAACGTCTCAAGTGCTCAACCGATGGTTCTGTCCCCATTTACAATGTTCAGTATACACCAGTAATACAACGAAGACTTGTGCAGAAACGTCAGTTATCTCGGAGCTCCCACATTAATGAATAATATCTTTGCGGAGAATAAAAACCACCTTAATTTCAGCACAATACTGTCGAGATCCAGTCTCCACACCGCATGCGTCACTGCTAGTCCGGTCTCCACACCGCATGCGTCACTGCTAGTCCGGTCTCCACACCGCATGCGTCACTGCTAGTCCGGTCTCCACACCGCATGCGTCACTGCTAGTCCGGTCTCCACACCACATGCGTCACTGCTAGTCCAGTCTTCACACTGCATGCGTCACTGCTAGTCCAGTCTCCACACCGCATGCGTCACTGCTAGTCCAGTCTCCACACCGCATGGGTAACTGCTAGTCCAGTCTCCACACCGCATGGGTAACTGCTAGTACGGTCTCCACACCGCATGCGTAACTGCTAGTCCGAGTCTCCACACCGCATGCGTAACTGCTAGTCCGGTCTCCACACCGCATGCGTAACTGCTAGTCCGGTCTCCACACCGCATGCGTAACTGCTAGTCCAGTCTCCACACCGCATGCGTAACTGCTAGTCCGGTCTCCACACCGCATGCGTAACTGCTAGTCCGGTCTCCACACCGCATGCGTAATGCTAGTCCGGTCTCCACACGCATGCGTAATTGCTAGTCCGGTCTCCACACCGCATGGTAACTGCTAGTCGGTCTCCACACCGCATGCGTAACTGCTAGTCCGGTCTCCACACCGCATGCGTAACTGCTAGTCCGGTCTCCACACCGCATGCGTAACTGCTAGTCCGGTCTCCACACCGCATGCGTCACTGCTAGTCTGGTCTCCACACCGCATGCGTAACTGCTAGTCCGGTCTCCACACCGCATGCGTAATTTCTAGTCCGGTCTCCACACCGCATGCGTCACTGCTAGTCCGGTCTCCACACCGCATGCGTCACTGCTAGTCCGGTCTCCACACCGCATGCGTCACTGCTAGTCCGGTCTCCACACCGCATGTGTAACTGCTAGTCCGGTCTCCACACCGCATGCGTCACTGCTAGTCCGGTCTCCAAACCGCATGCGTCACTGCTTAGTCGGTTCCACACCGCATGCGTCACTGCTAGTCCGGTCTCCACACCGCATGCGTCACTGCTAGTCCGGTCTCCACACCGCATGCGTCACTGCTAGTCCGGTCTCCACACCGCATGCGTCACTGCTAGTCCGGTCTCCACACCGCATGCGTCACTGCTAGTCTCCCGGTTCTTCCACACCGCATGCGTCACTGCTAGTACGGTCTCCACAGCGCATGCGTCACTGCTAGTCCGGTCTCCACACCGCATGCGTCACTGCTAGTCCGGTCTCCACACCACATGCGTCACTGCTAGTCCGGTCTCCACACCGCATGCGTACTGCTAGTCCGGTCTCCACACCGCATGCGTCACTGCTAGTCGGTCTCCACACCGCATGCGTCACTGCTAGTCCGGTCTCCACACCATGCGTCACTGCTAGTCCGGTCTCCACACGCATGCGTCACTGCTAGTCCGGTCTCACCCCACATGCGTCACTGCTAGTCCGGTCTCCACACCGCATGCGTCACTGCTAGTCCGGTCTCCACACCGCATGCGTCACTGCTAGTCCGGTCTCCACACCACATGCGTCACTGCTAGTCCGGTCTCCACACCGCATGCGTCACTGCTAGTCCGGTCTCCACACTACATGCGTCACTGCTAGTCCGGTCTCCACACCGCATGCGTCACTGCTAGTCCGGTCTCCACACCGCATGCGTCACTGCTAGTCCGGTCTCCACACCGCATGCGTCACTGCTAGTCCGGTCTCCACACCGCATGCGTCACTGCTAGTCCGGTCTCCACACCGCATGCGTCACTGCTAGTCCGGTCTCCACACCGCATGCGTCACTGCTAGTCCGGTCTCCACACCACATGCGTCACTGCTAGTCCGGTCTCCACACCGCATGCGTCACTGCTAGTCCAGTCTCCACACCGCATGCGTCACTGCTAGTCGCGAGGAGAATATCTTTCAATTTCGCACCATAATATTACCATTATTTTTTACCAATTATTTACAATTTAATTATTAATTCAATAAGACACATCCAAAAATAGTTAAAGTTACTAAGATTAAGCAAATAATCAAGAAGTTACATATTTTCTTATTTAATAAAAAAATATTATTTTTCCAACGTTGTGCCTGGCTTAAACATATTCAGACTCGAACATACATAAGAGTGTGTGGTTCACTAGTCTGGAAACACTCTGCCACACACATACATAAAGTGTGGTTCACTAGTCCTGGTAAACACTCTTGCCACACAACATACATAGAGTGTGTGGTTCACTAGTTCCTGGTAAACACTCTTGCCACACAACATACATAAGAGTGTGTGGTTCACTAGTTCCTGGTAAACACTCTTGCCACACAACATACATAAGAGTGTGTGGTTCACTAGTTCCTGGTAAACACTCTTGCCACACAACATACATAAGAGTGTGTGGTTCACTAGTGCCTGGTAAACACTCTTGCCACACAACATACATAAGAGTGTGTGGTTCACTAGTGCCTGGTAAACACTCTTGCCACACAACATACATAAGAGTGTGTGGTTCACTAGTTCCTGGTAAACACTCTTGCCACACAACATACATAAGAGTGTGTGTGGTTCACTAGTGCCTGGTAAACACTCTTGCACACAACATACATAAGAGTGTGTGGTTCACTAGTCCTGTAACACTCTTGCACAACATACATAAGGTGTTGTGGTTCACTGTGCTGGTAACACTCTTTCACACAACATACATAAGAGTGTGTGTTCACTAGTTCCTAGTAAACACTCTTGCCACACAACATACATAAGAGTGTGTGTGGTTCACTAGTGCCTGGTAAACACTCTTGCCACACAACATACATAAGAGTGTGTGTGGTTCACTAGTTCCTGGTAAACACTCTTGCCACACAACATACATAAGAGTGTGTGTGGTTCACTAGTTCCTGGTAAACACTCTTGGTACACAAGTCAAACTCACACAAGATTGCAATTATATATTAATTCTTGCATAGCCCGTAATTTATTCTAACTAATTATACACCATATTAAGGAGAAATTAATGAACTGCCTGACAATTAGGATACATTTATAATATTAGTTTATATTCTTCCTCCATTAATAAACCTTCACATTATTATTTAACAATTCTTGGGAAAATGCTAAATTTTTAGCAAAATGACCTAATACGCTGACTTATATACGAAGTCCATGGATGGGAAAATAACAAAATTTTGGCAGATATCAATACCAAATTTTCGGCCGGTACAAATACTTTTCTATATTGATTTTAAATTATAATGACTATGTTCAACAAATAAGAATAAGTGAAGGTTAAATATTTAATAACTTAATTTCTTTGAGATGTGATGTCATTACTTATTTCTTGGCGTGTTCCGTTAGTTACTGGTTGTCAAAGCCACTTGTCGATAGTGTGCGTACTCACCTATTTGTAATTACCTGTTTGTGGTTGCAGGGGTCGATTCATAGCTCCTGGCCCTGCATCCTCGCTGGACGCTACTAGGTCCACTCTCTCAATGTCCATGAGTTTTATTGCATTTCTTCTCAAAGCTATGTGTGGATTCTGCTTCCAATACATCACTCTCCAGATTGTTCCACTTCATAACAACTCTATGGCTGAAGAAATACTTCTTAACATTCCTGTGACTTATCTGAGTTTTCAACTTCCAGTTGTAACCCCTGTTGCTGTGTCCCATCTTTGAAACATCCTGTCCCTATCCTTGTCAATTCCTCTCAGAATTTTATGTCCATATGTCCCCTATCCCTCCTGCCCTCCAGTGTCGTCGGGTCGATTTTCCTTAACCTCTCCTCGTAGGACATACCCCTTAGCGCAGGGACTAGTCTTGTTGCAAATCATCTTTGCACGTTCTCTAATTTCTTGACGTGTTTGACTAGATGAGGGTTCCATACTGGTGCTGCATACACCAATATGGGCCTGACGTACACGATGTGCAGAGTCTTGAACGAATCCTTATTCAAATGTCGAAACGCTATTCTTAGGTTTGCCAAGCGCCCATATGTTGCAGGAGTTATCTGGTTGATGTGCGCCACAGGAGATGTGCTCAGTATTATACTGACCTCTAGATCTTTTTCCTAGAGTGTGATTTGCAGTCTTTGGTTTCCCCTAACCTGTACTCTATCTGTGGTCTTCTTTGACATTTCCCCAATCTTTATGACTTTGCATTTGGTGGGGTTAAACTCTAGGAACCAAGTGTTGAACCAGGCTTGCAGCCTGTCCAGATTACTTTGCAGTCGTAGCTGATCCTCATCCACTTGAACTCTCCGCATTAGTTCCACATCATCAGCAAACGGGGACACCTCTGAATCTATCCCTTCCGTCATGTTATTTATATATACCAGAAACAGTACCGGCTCTAGGACTGACCCTTGTGGAAACCCGCTCGTTACAGGCGCCCACTCTGATACCTCGTCACTTACTATCACTCTTTTTTTCCTTCCTGCGAGGTATTCTGTTCTATTGCAGTGCCTTCCTTGTTATCCCTGATTGATCCTCTAGCTTTTACTCTAATCTCTTGTGTGAAACTATACCGAAAGCCTTCTTACAGTAAAAAATAAAAATGCAGTCTACCTATCCCTCTCTCTCCTCCCTTACTTTTATCACCTTGTTATAAAATTCCAGAAGGTTTGTGACAGAATTTTCCCTCCCTGAAACCGTGCTAGTCCCTTAGCTCCGGGACTATTCTCGTTGCAAGTCTTGGCACTTTCTTTAATTTCCTTACGTGCTTGGCCACGTGTGGGTTCGAAACTGATGCTCCATACTCCAGTATGGGTCTGAAGTGTACACGGTGTACAGGGTACTGAATGATTTTTTACTGAGTTGTCGGAATGCTATTCTTAGGTTTGCTAGGCGCCCGTATGCTGCAGCAGTTATTTGGTTGATGTGCGCCTCAGGAGATGTGCCTGGTGTTATACTCACCCCAAGATCCTTTTCCTTGAGTGAGGTTTGTAGGCTCTGGCCCCCTAGACTGTACTCCGTCTGTGTGTGTGTGTGTGTGTACTCACCTAATTGTGGTTGCAGGGGTCGAGACTCAGCTCCTGGCCCCGCTTCTTCACTGATCGCTACTGGGTCCCTTCTCTCCCTGCTCTATGAGCTTTATCATACCTCGTCCTAAAGCTATGTATGGTTTCTGCCTCCCCTACATCACTTGCTAGACTATTCCACTTCCTGACTACTCTATGGCTGAAGAAATACTTCCTAACATCCCTTTGACTCACCTGAGTCTTCAACTTCCAATTGTAACCCCTTGTTTCTGTGTCCCCTCTCTGGAACATCCTGTCTCTATCCACCTTGTCTATTCCCCGCAGTATTTTGTATGTCGTTATCATGTCTCCCCTAACCCTATTGTCCTCCAGTGTTGTCAGGCCGATTTCCCTTAACCTGTCTTCGTAGGACATTACCCTTAGCTCTGGAACTAGCCTTGTCGCAAACCTTTGCACTTTCTCTAATTTCTTGACGTGCTTGACCAGGTACGGGTTCCAAACTGGCGCTGCATACTCTAGTATGGGCCTGACGTACACGGTGTACAGTGTCTTGAACGATTCCTTACTAAGGTATCGGAACGCTATTCTCAGGCTAGTCAGTCGCCCGTATGATGCAGCAGTTATCTGGTTGATGTGTGCTTCCGGAGACGTTCTTGGTGTTATACTCACCCCAAGATCTTTCTCCTTGAGCGAGGTTTACAGTCTTTGGCCACCTAGCCTACTCTGTCTGCGGTCTTCTTTGTCCTTCCCCGATCTTCATGACTTTGCATTTGGCGGGGTGAAATTCGAGAAGCCAGTTGCTGGACCAGGTGTCCAGCATGTCCAGGTCTCTTTGAAGTCCTGCCTGATCCTCATCTGATCTAAATTCTCCTCATTAACTTCACATCGTCTGCGAACAGAGACACTTCTGAGTCTAACCCGTCCGTCATGTCATTCACATATACTAAGAATAGCACTGGTCCTAGGACTGACCCCTGTGGGACCCCGTTCGTCACAGGCGCCCACTGTGATACCTCATCACGTAAATGACCCGTTGTTGCCTCCCTGTCAGGTATTCTCTGATCCAATGCAGTGCCCTTCCTGTTATACACGCCTGATCCTCTAACTTCTGCACTAATCTCTTATGAGGAACTGTGTGTATGTGTGTGTACTCACCTAGTTGTGGTTGCAGGGGTCGAGTCACAGCTCCTGGCCCCGTCTCTTCACTGGCCGCTACTCGGTCACTCTACCCGCTTCATGAGCTTTATCATACCTCTTCTTAAAGCTATGTATGGATCCTGCCTCCAGTACATCACTTCCCAGACTATTCCACTTTCTGACAACTCTGTGAATGAAAAAATATTTCCTAACATCCCTGTGATTCATCTGAGTCTTCAACTTCCAACTATGACCCCTTGTTGCTGTGTCCCATCTCTGGAACATCCTGTGTCTGTCCATCTTGTCGATTCCTCTCAGTATTTTATATGTCGTTATCATATCCTCCCTATCTCTCCTGCCTTCCAGTGTCGTCAGGTCGATTTTTCTTAACCTCTCCTCGTAGGACATACCCTTTACCTCCGGGACTAGTCTTGTTGCAAACCTTTGCACTTTCTCTAGTTTCCTTACATGCTTGGCTAGGTGAGGGTTCCAAACTGGCGCTGCATGCTCCAATAACGTACGCAGTGTACAGGGTCCTGAATGACTCCTTATTAAGATGTGGGAATGCTGTTCTTAGGTTTGCTAGGCGCCCATATGGAGAGAAGAAAGTCCGTTTGGCACGAGAGAAAGCAGAGTCTATGAAATGGGAAGGGTAGCCAAGGCGGGAAAATGAATTATGAAGAGTGGAATCTAATTCTTTGCTTCCTTTCCTTGATGTTCATGTCCACCACTCAGTTACAGGTTTTGCCTTTTCCGTGTACCGCAAGCCTATGCACAGTGGCATGTACATTCACTACTTTTCTTATCATGCCTCCTCTGTCAAGAAAAGTGTTCTTATCTCCCTCTTTCTCCGTGCTCTCCGCATTTGTGATCCTCAGTTCCTTGAAGTGGAAATTTCCACTCTTCATAATTCATTTTCCCGTTTTGGCTACCCTTCCCATTTCATTGACTCTGCTTTCTGAGGTCAGTGGTCACGTGTGGTCATACCTGTCCTAAGCTGTCTGGGAATTAGCGTGGGGTGATACCGAGCACATGGCTCGCTGCAGTGTTTTAGAATCTCAGGTTGAAGTGTTGAAGAAGGAGGTTCTACCTCTTCAGGAGGAAAATAGGAGGCTGAAGCTTCGCCTAGATGGGTGTGGGAGTGAGTGTGAGAGGGTTGGAGCTGGTAAGGAGGAAATGGTTACCAACAGTGAAAGTGGCAGCCGCTTTAAGTGGCAAGTGGTTCACAATTCAGGAAGAAGGAAGATAGAGAAGGTTAACAGAGAAGATGTGAAGGTAGGAAATCGATTCTCTGTTCTCCAGGACGAGTGTACTTCAGTGGTTAGCGAGTGGCGAGTGGTTCCCAGTAATGGGAGGAGCATCAAAATAAGGAAAGTTAAGAGAGAAGATTTGAAGGTAGGAAATAGCTTCTCTGTTATTCAGGATGAATGTACTCAGTGGGCAGTGAAGGTAAAGGTACTACTTCCCTGCTAATAGAGGTAAGAGAATTCTTGTGGTAGGTGACTCACAGGTAAGATATATGGACCGTGCTTTCTGTAATAGGAATAGGAGGTGAGAGAGAGGGTGTGCTTCCCTGGAGCTGGTGTTGGTGACATAGTCAACAGGTTGGATAATACATGTCGGTAATGGAACAAGCCCATTATCTGTCTCAGTGCTGGTGGAAATGATATTGGAAAGGGTAGGAGAGAAGAACTGCTGATAAGTACAGGTCAGCTATAGAGCTAATCAAGTCTAAGGGAGGGGTCCCAATTATATGTAGCATCTTGCCTAGAAGGAGAGTGGAAATGAATGGTTGTCTAGGGCAATTGGTGTAAATTGCTGGCTAGACAGATACTGCAAGGAACTTGCAGTCCCATTCATTGACCACTGGGACAACTTCTATGGCAAACATGATATGTATGCAAGGGATGGGGTACATTCTCTGGACAGGGGTGGAAGCACTTGCCAACTCGATTGAGAGGGCCATTGCGACATGCCTAGGATTTTAAACTGATAGAGGATAGAGGTATGGGTGTATGTGGGAAACAGTCAGTTTGCAACACTAAGCTGAAAACAGTAAATTTATAAAAGAAATTCATCATAAATTTACAAATAAAGACAATGGATCAGGTCAGCAAACAAAGGGAGACAGAGAGGGAAACAAGAGACTAGCTCCCTTAAGGTTTACTATACTAATAGCAGGAGTGTAAGAAATAAGATAGATGAGTTAAGATTAATTTGCAAGTGCAGGAAACATAGATATTATTGCTATAACAGAGACCTGGCTCAATCTGAAAGATAGAGAGTTGCCTTCTGAATGTCACATACAAGGCTATAAATTATTCCACACTGATAGGGTCAACAGGAAGGGTGGTGGAGTAGCGATGTATGTCAGAGACAATTTAAACTGTTGTGTTAGACAAGATATAAAATTAGAAGCGTCAGCCACTGAATCTGTTTGGTTACAGCTTCTTGAAGGCCGTGTAAAACTTATCTTGGGTGTGATTTACAGGCCCCCAAATCTTGATAGGGAGTGCAGTAAACTTCTATGGGATGAAATTCGTAAGGCATCTGCAATGAAAATGTTGTGCTAATGGGAGATTTCAACTTTAGACAAGTTGACTGGAGCAATTTGACAGGAAATTTAGAGTCAAGTGACTTTCTTGATACGATTCAGGATTGTTTTTGAAACAGTTGGTGACAGAACCAACTAGAGGAAATAACCTGCTAGACTTGGTTCTTGCCAGCAGGGAATCGCTAATTAATAATCTTGAGGTTAATGATGAGCTTGGGGAAAGTGATCACAAATCACTCAGTTTTAATATATCATGGAATTACCCTAATAATGACAATCAAGTCTCTGTCCCTGACTTCCGCCTGGCTGATTTCATAGGACTGAAAAATTACCTGGGTGGGCTGAACTGGAATGACCTGACAGTGGGTCAGGTAGGTGGTGATTGCCAATATGACGTTTTCCAGAGAATAGTTCTAGCTGCTCAGACAACTTATGTTCCTAATAGGGAAATCAGATCAAACAAAAATGATCCTAAATGGATGAACAATAGATTAAAATATCTCATTGGTCAAAAGAGAGGCATATATAGGCGAATCAAAAGAGGAGAGGGGCAATTAAGTAATCAATATATTCAGTTAAAGAAGAAATAAAAGGGAATAAGAAAAGCAAAAAGAGACTATGAGGTTAAAGTTGCAAGAGAATCGAAAACTAACCCAAAAGGATTTTTTCAGGTATACAGAAGTAAGATTAGGGACAAGATAGGCCCACTCAAAAGTGATAAGGAAATGTGTAGAATTTTTAACACTTACTTCCTCTCAGTTTTTACACAGGAAGATACTAGCGATATTCCAGAAATAATAAATTATGTAGACCAGGACGATAGTAAACTATGCACGATCAGGGTCACAAGTGACATGGTCCTTAGACAAATAGATAAATTAAAACCTAACAAATCCCCAGGCCCTGATGAACTGTATGCAAGGGTTCTAAAGGAATGTAAAGAGGAGCTTAGCAAACCTATGGCTAATCTTTTCAACATATCACTGCAAACTGGCATGGTGCCAGATAAGTGGAAAATTGCAAATGTAATACCTATTTTCAAAGCAGGAGACAGGTCCTTAGCTTCGAACTATAGACCAATAAGCCTAACCTCCATAGTGGGAAAATTTATGGAATCAATAATTGCCGAGGCAATTCGCAGCCATCTTGAGAAGCATAAATTAATCAACGAATCTCAGCACGGTTTTACAAAAGGGCGTTCCTGCCTTACAAATTTAATAACTTTTTTCACTAAGGTATTTGAGGAGGTAGATCATGGTAATGAATATGATATTGTGTATATGGACTTCAGTAAGGCTTTTGATAGAGTCCCACATCAGAGACTATTGAGGAAAATTAAGGCACACGGAATAGGAGATTATGCTGCACAGTTTTGGTCACCGTATTACAGAATGGATATAAATGCTCTGGAAAATGTACAAAGGAGGATGACTAAGTTGATTCCATGTATCAGAAATCTTCCCTATGAGGATAGACTGAGGGCCCTGAATCTGCACTCTCTAGAAAGGCGTAGAATTAGGGGGGATATGATTGAGGTATATAAATGGAAAACAGGAATAAATAAAGGGATGTAAATAGCGTGCTAAAATATCTTGTATTGACAGGACTCGAAGCAATGGCTTTAAGTTGGATAAATTCAGATTCAGAAGAGATATAGGAAAGCATTGGTTTGGTAATAGAGTTGTCGATGAGTGGAACAAACTCCCGAGTACAGTTATAGAGGCTAAAACGTTGTGTAGTTTTAAAAATAGGCTAGATAAATATATGAGTGGGTGCGGGTGGGTGTGAGTTGTACCTAACTAGTTTGTGCTACTAGGTCAGATGCCGTGCTCCTTCCTTAAGTGAATGTAACCTGACCTGGCTGGGTCGGGGCATTGGCTTAAGCCGGTGGGAGACTTGGACCTGCCTCGCATGGGCCAGTAGGCCTGCTGCAGTGTTCCTTCTTTCTTATGTTCTTATGTATGGTTCCTGCCTCCACTACGTCACTTTCTAGGCTATTCCACTTCCTGACAACTCTATGACTGAAGAAATACTTCCTAACATCCCTTTGACTCATAGGAGTCTTCAACTTCCAATTGTGACCCCTTGTTTCTGTGTCCCCTCTCTGGAACATCTTGTCTCTGTCCACCTTATCTATTCCTCGCAGTATTTATATGTCGTTATCATGTCTCCCCTATCCCTCCTGTCATCTAGTGTCGTCAGGCCGATTTCCCTTAACCTTTCTTCGTAGGACAGTCCCCTTAGCTCTGGGACTAGTCTTGTTGCAAATCTTTGCCCTTTCTCTAATTTCTTGACGTGCTTGACCAGGTGTGGCTTCCAAACTGGTGCTGCATACTTCAGTATGGGCCTGACGTATATGGTGTACAGAGTCTTGAACGATTCCTTAGTGAGGTATTGAAGTGTGTGTGTGTGTGTACTCACCTAATTGTACTCACCTAATTGTGGTTGCAGGGGTCGAGACTCAGCTCCTGGTCCCGCCTCTTCACTGTCCGCTACTGGGTCACTTCTCTCCCTGCTCCGTGAGCTTTATCATACCTCGTCTTAAAGCTATGTATGGTTCCTGCCTCCACTACATCATTTGCTAGACTATTCCACTTCCTGACTACTCTATGGCTAAAGAAATGTTTCCTAACATCCCTTTGACTCATCTGGGTCTTCAACTTCCAATTGTGCCCCCTTGTTTCTGTGTTCCCTCTCTGGAACATCCTGTCACTGTCTACCTTGTCGATTCCCCGCAGTATTTTGTATGTCGTTATCATACAGTGTTGTCAGGCCGATTTCCCTTAACCGTTCTTCGTAGGACATTTCCCTGAGCTCTGGAACTAACCTTGTCGCAAACCTTTGCACTTTCTCTAATTTCTTGACGTGCTTGACCAGGTGTGGGTTCCAGACTGGTGCTGCATACTCTAGTATGGGCCTGACGTACACGGTGTACAGTGTCTTGAACGATTCCTTATTAAGGTATCGGAACGCTAATCTTAGGTTTGACAGTCTCCCATATGCTGCCGAAGTTATCTGGCTTATGTGTGCTTCCGGAGACGTGCTTGGTGTTATACACACCCCAAGGTCTTTCTCCTTTAACGAGGTTTGTAGTCTTTGTCCACCTAGCCTGTACTCTGTCTGCGGTCTTCTTTGCCCTTCCCCGATCTTCATGATTTTGCATTTGGCGGGATTAAATTCGAGAAGCCAGTTGCTGGACCAGATGTCCAGCAAGTGGCAGATGCAGTTCAATGTAGATAAATGCAAGGTTCTGAAGCTCGGGAGTGTCCATAACCCAAGCACTTGTAAGTTAAATAACGTAGAACTTAGCCATACAGATTGCGAGAAGGACTTGGGGGTGATGGTAAGCAGCAACCTTAAACCAAGACAGCAATGCCTAAGCGTACGTAATATGGCAAATGGATTACTGGGATTTGTATCAAGAAGTGTTAGCAACAGAAGTCCAGAGGTTATATTACAGCTTTATACATCATTAGTAAGGCCTCACCTAGATTACGCAGCTCAGTTCTGGTCTCCATATTACAGAATGGACATAAATTCGTTAGAAAACATTCAGCGTAGAATGACTAAATTAATACATAGCATTAGAAATCTTCCTTACGAAGAAAGATTGAAGACCCTAAAATTACATTCACTTGTAAGACGTAGAATGAGGGGAGACATGATCGAGGTATACAAGTGGAAAATGGGTATTAACAAAGGGGAATATAAATAAGGTCTTGAGGATATCTCTCCAAGAGAGAACCCGCAATAATGGATTCAAGTTAGATAAGTTTAGATTTAGAAAGGATATAGGAAAGTATTGGTTTGGAAATAGGGTAGTTGATGAGTGGAACAGTCTGCCTAGTAGGGTTATTGAAGCTAGGACCTTGGGTAGTTTCAAATTTAGGTGAGTGAGAGGGGTTGGATTTGAGTGGGACTCGCGCATGAGTGGGTAGAATTGTCAAAGCTTATTTCTTGGGTAGCATTGAAAATTGGGTTGATCAAATATTCTGTTAGTGGGACGGATTGTGAAGGACCTGCCTAGTATGGGCCAACAGGCCTGCTGCAGTGTTCCTCCTTTCTTATGTTCTTATGTTATGTTCTTATGTCCAGATCTCTTTGAAGTCCTGCCTGGTCCTCTTCCGATGTGATTCTCCTCATTAATTTCACATCATCTGCGAACAGAGACACTTCTGAGTCTATCCCGTCCGTCATGTCATTCACATATACCAAGAATAGCACTGGTCCTAGGAGTGACCCCTGCGGGAACCCACTCGTCACAGGCGCCCACTGTGATACCTCATCACGCACCATGACCCGTTGTTGCCTCCCTGTCAGGTATTCCCTGATCCATTGCAGTACCCTTCCTGTTATACACGCTTCGTCCTCCAGCTTCTTCACTAATCTCATATGAGGAACTGTGTCGAAGGCCTTCCTGCAGTCCAGGAAAATGCAATCAACCCAACCCTCTCTCTCGTTTCTTACCTCTGTTACTATGTAACTCCAGGAGGTTTGTTACACAGGATTTGCCTTCCCTGAATCCGTGGTGTCTAGCGTTGATAATCCTGTGCGGTTCCAGGTGCTCCACCACTCTTCTCCTGATGATTTTCTCCACGACATTTGCTTTTTTCCATACCTCTGGTAGCTGCCCAGTTTCAAGGGATGTGTTGAATATTGTGGTTAGTGGCACACTCAGCATCTGTGTGTGTGTGTGTGTGTGTGTGTGTGTGTGTGTGTGTGTGTGTGTGTGTGTGTGTGTTTGGGGGAAGGTAGACCACCCAGGGACATGGATGAGATTTCGCTAACAGTTTAAGGTTGACAAAATACAAATAAATTCTGTGTCGTGGAAATCCTTGTATATAAATCGTTTCCGAAGTCAATAAAAGACGCAGCCAAAAAATATCAAATTGAAAAACTTTTACCAAAACCCAGACTGAGAGAATTTCTTCTTTCTGGTCATATTGAAGACCGTTGAGATGAGTGTGGTGATGGTAATACTGTTGGTGACCATGTGGTGACCTTATGGTGACCCCTTAGTGACGGTAGTACTGCTGGTGACCATGTGGTGATGGTAATACTGCTGGTGACCACGTGGTGATCTTGTGGTGACCCCGTAGTGATCTTGATACTGCTGGTGACCACTTGGTGGCCTTGTGGTGACTACGTAGTGATGGTAGTACTGCTGGTGACCATGTGGTGATGGTAATACTGTTGTGACCCCATGGTGATCTTGTGGTGACCCCGTTGGGATGGTAATACTGCTAGTGACCACATGGTGATCTTGGAGTGACCCCGTAGTGATGGTAGTACTGCTGGCGACCACGTGGTGATGGTAATACTGTTTCTACCACGTGGTGATAGTAATGCTACTGGTGACCATGTGATGGTAATACTGCTTGTGATCAAGTGGTGACCTTGTGGTGACCCCTTATTGATGGTAATACTGCCGGTGACCAAGTGGTGACCTTGCGGTGACCCAGAAATTCATGAATACTTTCCAGTTGATATTATTTTAACTATTTCGCAGGATGTGAAAAAGCCCGTTTGCAATTTTATGCAACAATTCATTGCAAGAATTCTTCTAATTTGGTTCAGATTCTAGGTGCTAGTTCCCTCTTTAAGTTGCATTGAATAAAAAAAAATAATTGTCTATGATCTTATACTGGAAAGAAGCTTATTAGGTTATAAGTAATCATTCTGGATCTTTGGCTGATTTAGTTTAAGAAATTTTATGCTCAAGTTCTACAACTGATTGTATCTGGAAATATAATTACGTACGTACATTTAAATGCAAAATATGACTTAACATATTTGCTTAATATATAGAAAATTAAGCAATGATTTCAGCATCAGTAAGATATGAAATAAATGAAGAAAATAATAAAAAAATTTAAGTAATTATGATTTATAATTTTTTTTCTGATACAGTAATTGTTATGAAGAACGGAACTGAAAATCTGGAAGACTAATTGAAATTGAAACTGTGATTGAATCATGTAATTACTCCATCCTGCTACTGGTGGCACAGTGATGGCCCTGGGGCAATAGTAACGCGTTTGGGGAGCCCCTGGTCGGTGCAGCTGTCAACAGCTGTGTCATTATTTGTTCACTTCGTGAGGAAACATTTTTGTTGATACTGATGCTGGTGGTAATATCGCCAGTGATTATTTCGATTGTATGCAGAACTTGTTGGTCGATTGTTGGCAGTGGTTCTGGTGATTGTTGGCAGTGGTTCTGGTGATTGTTGGCAGTGGTTCTGGTGATTGTTGGCAGTGGTTCTGGTGATTGTTGGCAATGGTTCTGGTGATTGTTGGCAGTGGTTCTGGTGATTGTTGGCAGTGGTTCTGGTGATTGTTGGCAGTGGTTCTGGTGATTGCGGTAATTTAGTTTACTGTAGCTAGCTTGTCAGTATTCTGGCAGTGATATGTGTATCCAGGACTGGTTGACTGATTGTTGACAAATGGTCTTAGGAGATTGTCGTGGTAGTTAAAATACGTTAGGTTAGATACGTGGTTAGCGCACTGTCCTGTGAGATTTAGGACTCACCTGTGATAAGTTCAAGTCCTGCAAGTTCCATTATTTGTTTGCAGTAATGTTATTACTGTGTTATTACTTGTTATGAGTGTCTGTGTGATGTATTTGTTGATGTGGTGTTGACAGTGGTACTGAAGGTCTACCTGATTTAAGTAACTTATACACCGAAGTAGCGCTAATGCACTATAGATAAGTGGCACTGACACACCAAAACTTAGTGGCACTGATACACAAGATCCTAGTGGCACTGATACACCATAGGAAGTGGCTCTGTTGACCCAGAGGTAAGTAGCTCTATTACCCCAGAGGTAAGTGACTCTGTTGCCCCAGAAGTAAGTGGCTCTGTTGCCCCAGAGGTAAGTGGCTCTGTTGCCCCAGTGTTGCGTGGAGGTTCTTTCGTAGATTGGGTAATGAACAGACGAGATTGGGATGGTAAATTGGTGTATTGAGGTCAAATAGATAGGGTGGAATCTCAGAATCGCAGGCCTACGTCTGTTCTACACCGTGTCTGGTTGGTAACTGAGGCACTGCCCCGAGCAGGGCTCAAGGCATTCAAAAGGATTGACCTTTGACATTGGGTGACCTTTGACATTGGGCTAACGGTTGATCATCTAACGGTTGATCACGTGAGCAGAAACGGTTATACCCTATGAACTATCACTGAGCTTACAGTGACACCAGAGGTAAGTGGCTCTGTTGCCCCAGAGGTAAGTGGCTCTGTTGCCCCAGAGGTAAGTGGCTCTGTTGCCCCAGAGGTAAGTGTCTCTGTTGCCCCAGAGGTAAGTGGCTCTGTTGCCCCAGAGGTAAGTGACTCTGTTGCCCCAGAGGTAAGTGGCTCTGTTGCCCCAGAGGTAAGTGGCTCTGTTGCCCCAGAGGTAAGTGGCTCTGTTGCCCCAGAGGTAAGTGGCTCTGTTGCCCCAGAGGTAAGAAGCACTGATGCACCAGATGTAAATGTATATGATATTTTTAACCAGTTAATAATTGACTAAGATTTGTGGTAAGAGGTTATATTTTTGCTGTGGGGCTTAAGCTTGAATTCATATCTAATTTACATGAAGGTTTATATATGTATATATATATATATATATATTTATATATATATATATATATATATATATATATATATATATATATATATATATATATATATATATATATATATATATATATATATATATATATATATATATACATATATATATATATATATATATATATATATATATATATATATATACATATATATATATATATATATATATATATATATATATATATATATATATATATATATATATATATATATATATATATATAATGCCAAATAATGTAATTATTTACTTTGTCAGTATAACAATGTGTCATCTCGATTGTATTAATGTATTTATATTAATATTATCAGAGCTATGTTCGTGGTTCTCAGTTATCACTGTTTAGTTGACCTTACTTAACCTTATTCAGCTGAAAGAAATCTTTGCGATTTGTCTTAGATTCACTTGCAAATCTGAAATCAAAGTCTTGTTTAGTTTTTCTTTTCTGTATCGTTTCATGAAGTAAGAATCTCTTTTTCAACAACTGCAGGTTGTGTAGTTGATATAGTTGTTGTTCTTGCGGATATTTGTAGCATTTTTTTATGGGCATTTCTCATTACAAACTAGAAATGATGGATTTCTTTTTTTCCAAACACACAAATCCAGCAGTCTTCTTTATTTTCACGTGTTACGTAGAAAGTGCACCCCACAAATTAGTCGATGAACATTCCTATGGATCCTTTTAGGAAAAATAAGCCATTCACATGTCAAGTACTAGTGGGATCTAATGTCTAGATTTAATGGCATCAGCACAGGCAACAAGAAATTGCGTGCTTTGACATAACTATCTCTTCATTTGTATTCCTATGTAATTTATCCATACCCAGTTTTCCCCAGGTATGACTTCCTCTTCCGGTCCAGGATTTCATACAAGTATTGCTACTCAGCCTATTTGGTCTCTGCTTTCTCATTTCAGTGCTCTTGAGTTTTGCCACAGACCACAGTGGAAAAAAATACTCTCACTCTCTGACCTAGAGTGTGTGTGTGTGTGTGTGAGAGAGAGAGAGAGAGAGAGAGAGAGAGAGAGAGAGAGAGAGAGAGAGAGAGAGAGAGAGAGAGAGAGAAAGAGACAGACAGAGTTTACTTTCCAAGTAGAGCCCTGGAACGAGGCCTAGTCTCTTCCTTCCTTCCCTTTAGTCTGCATGTGTGTGTTAGTTAGTTAGTTACCATTTTGTCCTAGGCACATGTCAATTAGACACTAGGCCTGTTGTATATATGTGTGTGTATGTGTATGTAAGGAAACACTTCGAAATGTTTCTGCCCCACCGGGAAT